>CM050164.1:346459579-346756999 GCA_027410445.1 Discoglossus pictus | reverse complement strand
CGCCACTCCTATCTGGTGGCACCTTTGACTGCACGTGCCGTGCCCCAAAAATGAAGTGATAGGACCAACAAAGCATCTTTTTCCATCTCCTGGTTCTAAAAATCCAGACCTTATACATGCCCCCTGATAGGTGACGTAACAAGTATTAAACTGATAAAAGTAGTACATATAAACACGCCACTCCTATCTGGTGGCACCTTTGACTACACGTGACGTGCCCCAAAATTGAAGTGATACGACCAACAAAGCATCTTTTTCCATCTCCTGGTTCTAAAAATCCAGGCCTTATACACGCCCCCTGATAGGTGACGTAACAAGTATTAAACTGATAAGAGTACTACTTACAAACACGCCACTCCTATCTGGTGGCACCTTTGACTGCACGTGACGTGCCCCAAAAATGAAGTGATAGGACCAACAAAGCATCTTTTTCCATCTCCTGGTTCTAAAAATCCAGGCCTTATACACGCCCCCTGATAGGTGATGTAACAAGTATTAAACTGATAAGAGTAGTACTTACAAACACGCCACTCCTATCTGGTGGCACCTTTGACTGCACGTGCCGTGCCCCAAAATTGAAGTGATACGACCAACAAAGCATCTTTTCCATCTCCTGGTTCTAAAAATCCAGGCCTTATACACGCCCCCTGATAGGTGACGTAACAAGTATTAAACTGATAAGAGTAGTACTTACAAACACGCCACTCCTATCTGGTGGCACCTTTGATTGCACGTGCCGTGCCCCAAAATTGAAGTGATACGACCAACAAAGCATCTTTTTCCATCTCCTGGTTCTAAAAATCCAGGCCTTATACACGCCCCCTGATAGGTGATGTAACAAGTATTAAACTGATAAGAGTAGTACTTACAAACACGCCACTCCTATCTGGTGGCACCTTTGACTGCATGTGCCGTGCCCCAAAATTGAAGTGATACGACAAACAAAGCATCTTTTTCCATCTCCTGGTTCTAAAAATACAGGCCTTATACACGCCCCTTGATAGGTGACGTAACCAGTATTAAACTGATAAGAGTAGTACTTACAAACACGCCACTATTATCTGGTGGCACCTTTGACTGCACGTGCCCCAAAATTGAAGTGATACGACCAACAAAGCATCTTTTTCCATCTCCTGGTTCTAAAAATCCAGGCCTTATACACGCCTTCTGATAGGTGACGTAACAAGTATTAAACTGATAAAAGTAGTACATATAAACAAGCCACTCCTATCTGGTGGCACCTTTGACTGCACGTGCCGTGCCCCAAAATTGAAGTGATACTACCAACAAAGCATCTTTTTCCATCTCCTGGTTCTAAAAATCCAGGCATTATACACGCCCCCTTATAGGTGACGTAACAAGTATTAAACTGATAAGAGTAGTACTTACAAACATGCCACTCCTATCTGGTGGCACCTTTGACTGCACGTGACGTGCCCCAAAATTGAAGTGATACGACCAACAAAGCATCTTTTTCCATCTCCTGGTTCTAAATATCGAGGCCTTATACACGCCCCCTGATAGGTGATGTAACAAGTATTAAACTGATAAGAGTAGTACTTACAAACACGCCACTCCTATCTGGTGGCACCTTTGACTGCACGTGTCGTGCCCCAAAAATGAAGTGATACGACCAACAAAGCATCTTTTTCCATCTCCTGGTTCTAAAAATCCAGCCCTTATACACGCCCCCTTATAGGTGACGTAACAAGTATTAAACTGATAAGAGTAGTACTTACAAACACGCCACTCCTATCTGGTGGCACCTTTGACTGCACGTGCCGTGCCCCAAAATTGAAGTGATACGACCAACAAAGCATCTTTTTCCATCTCCTGGTTCTAAAAATCCAGGCCTTATACACGCCCCCTGATAGGTGACGTAACAAGTATTAAACTGATAAGAGTAGTACTTACAAACACGCCACTCCTATCTGGTGGCACCTTTGACTGCACGTGCCGTGCCCCAAAATTGAAGTGATACGACCAACAAAGCATCTTTTTCCATCTCCCGGTTCTAAAAATCCAGGCCTTATACACGCCCCCTGATAGGTGACGTAACAAGTATTAAACTGATAAGAGTAGTACTTACAAACACGCCACTCCTATCTGGTGGCACCTTTGACTGCACGTGCCGTGCCCCAAAAATGAAGTGATAGGACCAATAAAGCATCTTTTTCCATATCCTGGTTCTAAAAATCCAGACCTTATACATGCCCCCTGATAGGTGACGTAACAAGTATTAAACTGATAAAAGTAGTACATATAAACACGCCACTCCTATCTGGTGGCACCTTTGTCTGCACGTGACGTGCCCCAAAATTGAAGTGATACGACCAACAAAGCATCTTTTTCCATCTCCTGGTTCTAAAAATCCAGGCCTTATACACGCCCCCTGATAGGTGACGTAACAAGTATTAAACTGATAAGAGTAGTACTTACAAACACGCCACTCCTATCTGGTGGCACCTTTGACTGCACGTGCCGTGCCCCAAAATTGAAGTGATACGACCAACAAAGCATCTTTTTCCATCTCCTGGTTCTAAAAATCCAGGCCTTATACACGCCCCCTGATAGGTGACGTAACAAGTATTAAACTGATAAGAGTAGTACTTACAAACACGCCACTCCTATCTGGTGGCACCTTTGACTGCACGTGCCGTGCCCCAAAAATGAAGTGATAGGACCAACAAAGCATCTTTTTCCATCTCCTGGTTCTAAAAATCCAGACCTTATACATGCCCCCGATAGGTGACGTAACAAAATATTAAACTGATAAAAGTAGTACATATAAACACGCCACTCCTATCTGGTGGCACCTTTGACTGCACGTGACGTGCCCCAAAATTGAAGTGATACGACCAACAAAGCATCTTTTTCCATCTCCTGGTTCTAAAAATCCAGGCCTTATACACGCCCCCTGATAGGTGACGTAACAAGTATTAAACTGATAAGAGTAGTACTTACAAACACGCCACTCCTATCTGGTGGCACCTTTGACTGCACGTGCCGTGCCACAAAATTGAAGTGATACGACCAACAAAGCATCTTTTTCCATCTCCTGGTTCTAAAAATCCAGGCCTTATACACGCCCCCTGATAGGTGACGTAACAAGTATTAAACTGATAAGAGTACTACTTACAAACACGCCACTCCTATCTGGTGGCACCTTTGACTGCAAGTGAAGTGCCCCAAAAATGAAGTGATAGGACCAACAAAGCATCTTTTTCCATCTCCTGGTTCTAAAAATCCAGACCTTATACATGCCCCCTGATAGGTGACGTAAAAAGTATTAAACTGATAAAAGTAGTACATATAAACACGCCACTCCTATCTGGTGGCACCTTTGACTACACGTGCCGTGCCCCAAAATTGAAGTGATACGACCAACAAAGCATCTTTTTCCATCTCCTGGTTCTAAAAATCCAGGCCTTATACACGCCCCCTGATAGGTGACGTAACAAGTATTAAACTGATAAGAGTAGTACTTACAAACACGCCACTCCTATCTGGTGGCACCTTTGACTGCACGTGCCGTGCCCCAAAATTGAAGTGATACTACCAACAAAGCATCTTTTTCCATCTCCTGGTTCTAAAAATCCAGGCCTTATACACGCCCCCTGATAGGTGACGTAACAAGTATTAAACTGATAAGAGTAGTACTTACAAACACGCCACTCCTATCTGGTGGCACCTTTGACTGCACGTGCCGTGCCCCAAAATTGAAGTGATACGACCAACAAAGCATCTTTTTCCATCTCCTGGTTCTAAAAATCCAGGCCTTATACACGCCCCCTGATAGGTGACGTAACAAGTATTAAACTGATAAGAGTAGTACTTACAAACACGCCACTCCTATCTGGTGGCACCTTTGACTGCACGTGCCGTGCCCCAAAATTGAAGTAATACGACCAACAAAGCATCTTTTTCCATCTCCTGGTTCTAAAAATCCAGGCCTTATACACGCCCCCTGATAGGTGACGTAACAAGTATTAAACTGATAAGAGTAGTACTTACAAACACGCCACTCCTATCTGGTGGCACCTTTGACTGCACGTGCCGTGCCCCAAAATTGAAGTGATACGACCAACAAAGCATCTTTTTCCATCTCCTGGTTCTAAAAATCCAGGCCTTATACACGCCCCCTGATAGGTGATGTAACAAGTATTAAACTGATAAGAGTAGTACTTACAAACACGCCACTCCTATCTGGTGGCACCTTTGACTGCATGTGCAGTGCCCCAAAATTGAAGTGATACGACAAACAAAGCATCTTTTTCCATCTCCTGGTTCTAAAAATCCAGGCCTTATACACGCCCCCTGATAGGTGACGTAACAAGTATTAAACTGATAAGAGTAGTACTTACAAACACGCCAATATTATCTGGTGGCACCTTTGACTGCACGTGCCCCAAAATTTAAGTGATACGACCAACAAAGCATCTTTTTCCATCTCCTGGTTCTAAAAATCCAGACCTTATACATGCCCCCTGATAGGTGACGTAACAAGTATTAAACTGATAAAAGTAGTACATATAAACACGCCACTCCTATCTGGTGGCACCTTTGACTGCACGTGACGGGCCCCAAAATTGAAGTGATACGACCAACAAAGCATCTTTTTCCATCTCCTGGTTCTAAAAATCCAGGCCTTATACACGCCCCCTGATAGGTGACGTAACAAGTATTAAACTGATAAGAGTAGTACTTACAGACACGCCACTCCCATCTGGTGGCACCTTTGACTGCACTGCCGTGTCCCCAAAATTGAAGTGATACGACCAACAAAGCATCTTTTTCCATCTCCTGGTTCTAAAAATCCAGGCCTTATACACGCCCCCTGATAGGTTACGTAACAAGTATTAAACTGATAAGAGTAGTACTTACAAACACGCCACTCCTATCTGTTGGCACCTTTGACTGCACGTGCCGTGCCCCAAAATTGAAGTGATACGACCAACAAAGCATCTTTTTCCATCTACTGGTTCTAAAAATCCAGGCCTTATACACGCCCCCTGATAGGTGATGTAACAAGTATTAAACTGATAAGAGTAGTACTTACAAACACGCCACTCCTATCTGGTGGCACCTTTGACCGCACGTGCCGTGCCCCAAAATTGAAGTGATACGACCAACAAAGCATCTTTTTCCATCTACTGGTTCTCAAAATCCAGGCCTTATACACGCCCCCTGATAGGTGATGTAACAAGTATTAAACTGATAAGAGTAGTACTTACAAACACGCCACTCCTATCTGGTGGCACCTTTGACCGCACGTGCCGTGCCCCAAAATTGAAGTGATACGACCAACAAAGCATCTTTTTCCATCTCCTGGTTCTAAAAATCCAGGCCTTATACACGCCCCCTGATAGGTGACGTAACAATTATTAAACTGATAAGAATAGTACTTACAGACACGCCACTCTTATCTGGTGGCACCTTTGACTGCACGTGCCGTGCCCCAAAATTGAAGTGATACGACCAACAAAGCATCTTTTTCCATCTCCTGGTTCTAAAAATCCAGACCTTATACACGCCCCCTGATAGGTGACGTAACAAGTATTAAACTGATAAGAGTAGTACTTACAAACACGCCACTCCTATCTGGTGGCACCTTTGACTGCACGTGCCGTGCCCCAAAATTGAAGTGATACGACCAACAAAGCATCTTTTTCCATCTCCTGGTTCTAAAAATCCAGACCTTATACACGCCCCCTGATAGGTGACGTAACAAGTATTAAACTGATAAGAGTAGTACTTACAAACACGCCACTCCTATCTGGTGGCACCTTTGACCGCACGTGCCGTGCCCCAAAATTGAAGTGATACGACCAACAAAGCATCTTTTTCCATCTCCTGGTTCTAAAAATCCAGGCCTTATACACGCCCCCTAATAGGTGACGTAACAAGTATTAAACTGATAAGAGTAGTACTTACAAACACGCCACTCCTATCTGGTGGCACCTTTGACTGCACGTGCCGTGCCCCAAAATTGAAGTGATACGACCAACAAAGCATCTTTTTCCATCTCCTGGTTCTAAAAATCCAGGCCTTATACACGCCCCCTGATAGGTGATGTAACAAATATTAAACTGATAAGAGTAGTACTTACAAACACGCCACTCCTATCTGGTGGCACCTTTGACTGCATGTGCAGTGCCCCAAAATTGAAGTGATACGACAAACAAAGCATCTTTTTCCATCTCCTGGTTCTAAAAATCCAGGCCTTATACACGCCCCCTGATAGGTGACGTAACAAGTATTAAACTGATAAGAGTAGTACTTACAAACACGCCACTATTATCTGGTGGCACCTTTGACTGCACGTGCCCCAAAATTGAAGTGATACGACCAACAAAGCATCTTTTTCCATCTCCTGGTTCTAAAAATCCAGACCTTATACATGCCCCCTGATAGGTGACGTAACAAGTATTAAACTGATAAAAGTAGTACATATAAACACGCCACTCCTATCTGGTGGCACCTTTGACTGCACGTGACGGGCCCCAAAATTGAAGTGATACGACCAACAAAGCATCTTTTTCCATCTCCTGGTACTAAAAATCCAGGCCTTATACACGCCCCCTGATAGGTGACGTAACAAGTATTAAACTGATAAGAGTAGTACTTACAGACACGCCACTCCCATCTGGTGGCACCTTTGACTGCACTGCCGTGCCCCAAAATTGAAGTGATACGACCAACAAAGCATCTTTTTCCATCTCCTGGTTCTAAAAATCCAGGCCTTATACACGCCCCCTGATAGGTTACGTAACAAGTATTAAACTGATAAGAGTAGTACTTACAAACACGCCACTCCTATCTGTTGGCACCTTTGACTTCACGTGCCGTGCCCCAAAATTGAAGTGATACGACCAACAAAGCATCTTTTTCCATCTACTGGTTCTCAAAATCCAGGCCTTATACACGCCCCCTGATAGGTGATGTAACAAGTATTAAACTGATAAGATTAGTACTTACAAACACGCCACTCCTATCTGGTGGCACCTTTGACCGCACGTGCCGTGCCCCAAAATTGAAGTGATACGACCAACAAAGCATCTTTTTCCATCTCCTGGTTCTAAAAATCCAGGCCTTATACACGCCCCCTGATAGGTGACGTAACAATTATTAAACTGATAAGAATAGTACTTACAAACACGCCACTCCTATCTGGTGACACCTTTGACTGCACGTGCCGTGCCCCAAAATTGAAGTGATACGACCAACAAAGCATCTTTTTCCATCTCCTGGTTCTAAAAATCCAGGCCTTATACACGCCCCCTGATAGGTGACGTAACAAGTATTAAACTGATAAGAGTAGTACTTACAGACACGCCACTCTTATCTGGTGGCACCTTTGACTGCACGTGCCGTGCCCCAAAATTGAAGTGATACGACCAACAAAGCATCTTTTTCCATCTCCTGGTTCTAAAAATCCAGGCCTTATACACGCCCCCTTATAGGTGACGTAACAAGTATTAAACTGATAAGAGTAGTACTTACAAACACGCCACTGCTATCTGGTGGCACCTTTGACTGCACGTGCCGTGCCCCAAAATTGAAGTGATACGACCAACAAAGCATCTTTTTCCATCTCCTGGTTCTAAAAATCCAGACCTTATACACGCCCCCTGATAGGTGACGTAACAAGTATTAAACTGATAAGAGTAGTACTTACAAACACGCCACTCCTATCTGGTGGCACCTTTGACCGCACGTGCCGTGCCCCAAAATTGAAGTGATACGACCAACAAAGCATCTTTTTCCATCTCCTGGTTCTAAAAATCCAGGCCTTATACACGCCCCCTGATAGGTGACGTAACAAGTATTAAACTGATAAGAGTAGTACTTACAGACACGCCACTCCCATCTGGTGGCACCTTTGACTGCACTGCCGTGCCCCAAAATTGAAGTGATACGACCAACAAAGCATCTTTTTCCATCTCCTGGTTCTAAAAATCCAGGCCTTATACACGCCCCCTGATAGGTTACGTAACAAGTATTAAACTGATAAGAGTAGTACTTACAAACACGCCACTCCTATCTGTTGGCACCTTTGACTTCACGTGCCGTGCCCCAAAATTGAAGTGATACGACCAACAAAGCATCTTTTTCCATCTCCTGGTTCTCAAAATCCAGGCCTTATACACGCCCCCTGATAGGTGATGTAACAAGTATTAAACTGATAAGAGTAGTACTTACAAACACGCCACTCCTATCTGGTGGCACCTTTGACCGCACGTGCCGTGCTCCAAAATTGAAGTGATACGACCAACAAAGCATCTTTTTCCATCTCCTGGTTCTAAAAATCCAGGCCTTATACACGCCCCCTGATAGGTGACGTAACAATTATTAAACTGATAAGAATAGTACTTACAAACACGCCACTCCTATCTGGTGACACCTTTGACTGCACGTGCCGTGCCCCAAAATTGAAGTGATACGACCAACAAAGCATCTTTTTCCATCTCCTGGTTCTAAAAATCCAGGCCTTATACACGCCCCCTGATAGGTGACGTAACAAGTATTAAACTGATAAGAGTAGTACTTACAGACACGCCACTCTTATCTGGTGGCACCTTTGACTGCACGTGCCGTGCCCCAAAATTGAAGTGATACGACCAACAAAGCATCTTTTTCCATCTCCTGGTTCTAAAAATCCAGGCCTTATACACCCCCCCTTATAGGTGACGTAACAAGTATTAAACTGATAAGAGTAGTACTTACAAACACGCCACTGCTATCTGGTGGCACCTTTGACTGCACGTGCCGTGCCCCAAAATTGAAGTGATACGACCAACAAAGCATCTTTTTCCATCTCCTGGTTCTAAAAATCCAGACCTTATACACGCCCCCTGATAGGTGACGTAACAAGTATTAAACTGATAAGAGTAGTACTTACAAACACGCCACTCCTATCTGGTGGCACCTTTGACCGCACGTGCCGTGCCCCAAAATTGAAGTGATACGACCAACAAAGCATCTTTTTCCATCTCCTGGTTCTAAAAATCCAGGCCTTATACACGCCCCCTGATAGGTGACGTAACAATTATTAAACTGATAAGAATAGTACTTACAAACACGCCACTCCTATCTGGTGACACCTTTGACTGCACGTGCCGTGCCCCAAAATTGAAGTGATACGACCAACAAAGCATCTTTTTCCATCTCCTGGTTCTAAAAATCCAGGCCTTATACACGCCCCCTGATAGGTGACGTAACAAGTATTAAATTGGTAAGAGTAGTACTTACAAACACGCCACTCCTATCTGGTGGCACCTTTGATTGCACGTGCCGTGCCCCAAAATTGAAGTGATACGACCAACAAAGCATCTTTTTCCATCTCCTGGTTCTAAAAATCCAGGCCTTATACACGCCCCCTGATAGGTGATGTAACAAGTATTAAACTGATAAGAGTAGTACTTACAAACACGCCACTCCTATCTGGTGGCTCCTTTGACTGCATGTGCCGTGCCCCAAAATTGAAGTGATACGACAAACAAAGCATCTTTTTCCATCTCCTGGTTCTAAAAATCCAGGCCTTATACATGCCCCCTGATAGGTGACGTAACCAGTATTAAACTGATAAGACTAGTACTTACAAACACGCCACTATTATCTGGTGGCACCTTTGATTGCACGTGCCCCAAAATTGAAGTGATACGACCAACAAAGCATCTTTTTCCATCTCCTGTTTCTAAAAATCCAGGCCCTATACACGCCCCCTGATAGGCGACGTAACAAGTATTAAACTGATAAGAATAGTACTTACAAACACGCCACTCCTATCTGGTGGCACCTTTGACTGTACGTGCCATGCCCCAAAATTGAAGTGATACGACCAACAAGCTAAAGGCTTCTTTCTCAGTCTAACTTGCACCTACACACTGGCTCTTATACTCTCACTCTGCTGTTAATCATTGGGGTATGGCATGGGACTGGAGCATCTTGTCTAGAGCTAGAGGCTTCTTCTCCAGCCTGACTTGCCCCGCACAATGCCTCTTTCATTGTCAATCTACTGCTAGTTCATTGGTGGATGACATGAATCTCACATGCCTGCACCAGGGATATTCACTGTGCCTGTCTTTGTAGCTCAGCTGATATGGCATACTTAATATAGGGAGAATACTAAGAAGGGGAGTACACATAAGACCTCCTGAAATGCTGTATCTGTGTCCCTACACAGAGCACACACACATTTCCTGATTCAGTGGGAGTCTCTTACGTGCTCCAATAACGCCCTGCCCCCTAACAGGTGTTTCCACATCCATAGACGTCTCTATCAAAGGATCAAGGTGTGTACAGGTTACTGCTGTCCTTTTTAAATACTTATGGTTACCTAGGTTACCAGGAACCAATCAGAGCTGCATAGGTAAGATCATTTTGGCACTAAGGTGTTTATTAAAGTGATTATATTGATACAAGTGACTTGCCCGTCGCTGTGAAAGCTGTTATCCACCTTATGTGGTTATTTTTCCATGTCTAATTTGTTATGCATGAATAAGTACAATTAGAGTAAAAGTGTTTATTTTTTTAACATGCAAAGAACTGGGAAACCATCCTTTTATAACAATATTAACATTTTTAATTGTCAGCTATGCAGGAGTAATATAACAATGTCTCAACTTTATATGAATCTGTATTGTAAATGATGACATAATGCTTTTTAATATGCAGTGTGAAGTTTAAGAACTGGCAAACATTCCGTTTTTAACAATAATAACATTTTTAATTGTCAGCCTAGCAGGATTTATATAACAATGGATCAACTTTGTATGATTGAGTATTATAAATCCCATTACATAATGCTTTGTAACATGCAACTTGTATTTCAAATACTGTTAAACCACATAGGTACTGAATCCAGAGGAAGGCAAACAGAAACCCCCCCCAGTGAAACTCATCCAATTGTGTCAAAGAGGGGAAAAATGAATTACTTCCTGACCCCAGTAACTGTCAATCGGATTACTCCCTCAATCATTACTCTCTATTTTATCATACATTTAATTTTTTCAATAAATGATCATCCTGTTACTGACATGAACCCTTAATAACATACAATAAAACAACTTTCCAAACCTTCTAAAATACATTTTTTTACAATGCAAACATTAGTGTAATGTACTAACATTTAAACTTGAATTTTATGAAAATGCAGTGATCATGAATATTGAATCCAGAGGGAGGCAAAGAGAAACACCCCCCCCCCCCCCCAGGGAAACTTAGCCAATTGTGTCAAAGAGGGGGGCGATTAATTACTTCCTGATCCCAGTAACTGGCGATCAGATTACTCCCTGCATCAATACTCTATTTAATTATACATTTCAATTGTGCAACAAAGGATCATCCTCCTACTAACATGAACCTTTAATTACATACAATGGAACAACTTTTCACACCTTTTAAAATACAATTTTAACATTACAAACAGTAATGTTATGTACTAATATTTCAAATGGAATTGTAAGAAAATGCAATGTAACTGTTTTATGGGGCCAGTCATGCCAAAAGGCCACTTCCAAGACATTCCAATATATTACTTTGTCTTTGTTTTTTGTTTTCTTTCACTTGTTTTTTATATTCTTGTAGTTATTGAAAATTGCACATAGAGTTCCCAATGTGAAATAGTGGTCCTCTAAAAAGAGTCCCAGTGACATAAAAGTTCCTACTCAAAATAAAACCACTGTTCTCTATAAGATTCATCAGTACATTTACTCAACAATGGAGACAATTAGGCTCGATGCTTAACAAACATGCTCACGTTTTGAGAACTGATCCTGTTCTCAAAAATGTGATTGGAGATCATATCCATTTGACTTGGCGCAGGTCTAAAAACCTGAAAGATATACTGGTCTAAAGTCATCTTGGTAAGCAGAGGAAAATTGGAACTCTCCCCAAAGGGACTTATAAGTGTGATCATTGTAAATGTTGCCCGTTGATGATCAAGGGGCGATCATATAATGGATAGAATAGGTAAGATACATGAGCCATGTGAATTCTATAGTTGCAGCAGCAAATCAGTAGTTTACTGTCTGATTTGTCCATGCAATTTAAAATATGTGGGTATGACCTCCAGAGAGGTGGGGAGGCGTTTGGAAGAACATGTGTGTAACATCAAGAATGCAGAGAGAGATCAACTCCTAGGCAAAACTTTGTCAATAGTTGCACAACATTTCCTTCTAAAACACAATTCTGTACCTGAAGTGAGATGTTTTGTACTACAAAAAATCAGTCTTGGTATTAGAAATGGGGACCTAGAACAAGAGCTCTTGAAAGCTGAAAGTAGGTGGATACCCCTCTTAAATTCAACTATGCCAGGAGGTTTGATTGAATATGTCAATTTTACAGACTACCTATGAGGTGGTTTTCTTTTTGTTGTAGGTCCAGAAACAAGTTTTGATGCATTTCTTCCTGGGGAATGCAAATACTACTTTTTTGATACACTATATGATTACAAATGATCACATTACAGTGTATTCATAGTCTCATTTCCTTTGGTTCCTTGCTTATTAATCTTTAGGAGCCTTTATTTCCCCTTTGGTACACATAATAATCATCTCTAGACCTGAGATTAGGTCTGGATATTACAGTAAATCAGTGGGTTCCATTAACAAAAAAATAATGATAGGGAATGTCAATGTATAATAATTCCCTTGCCTCCAAGTTAGTACAATTTAATTGAAACCACCCAGGTAGAGTAGTTTTGCGATGCTCACTTTGGCCCTCATTCAATTGCGATTTGGCCAATTGAATAGGGCTCTAAATAAGCACATAGCATATTTTTTTTAAATAAGTTTTTAGTTACTAAAGACCTTGCTTTTGGATAGAAATTCACTAACTAAAAACTTCTTTAAAAAATATATGCTATGTGCCTATTTAGAGCCCTATTCAATTGGCCAAATTGCTATTGAATGAGGCCCTTTGTGTCAAAGCATTTCTTTCATTTCCAACATTAAAGTAAACTATGTGTCTTTGGGGCAAATGTACAGATAATTGATATACTGCATGTGAACTATCATGCATTTAAAATCTTAGATAATGCCACATTGCTTCTGGCGCACTTACATATCATGCATCTACATGAGATGCAAGTTCATCATGTAATAACTCAGTTTGTTCTGGATATTCTACACTTTTGACCACTACAATAGCTGCACCATAGCCTTTGTCAATATATTTGTAGACATATTTAATGGATTTTATAGAAGTGCAAGCTTCCACATTAATGTGTGCATTATACTTCATGAGCAAATGTGGATTATATGTCACCACATATCTGTTATAAAATTATTTTTCCATAACTAATGGCATTTTGGCCTTTTCTTTTATATAATGGATATCCATCACAATTAGCATACGTTTTGTCTCTATAATCCTTTGGAAATTATTTAATACAGTTCTTAGTTTCCATACGTGACTGTGGATTATTATCTCCACATAGTCCATGAATCATACAATGAGTTACAATCTCATATAGTCTACCATGTATTTCTGGATCTGGTAGTTCAGACTAATCACTGAATCCACTTTATCACCAGTATCCAATTTATATTTCTCTTGAAGGATTATAAGCATATATGCATGTGGAAGGCCTCTTTTTTTAAAATGTTATGGTATAAACATAAGCCAGACATTTGCAAAATAAATGAGTTCTTTTTATGACACATATTAATTCAGTCAATTTAATTTTAAAAACTCTTGTCACTAAATCTGGTCTCTCGGAAGCAGTTTGTCCAATTAGCGGATTCTGTACAATCACTGTCCATTGTGGATTACATGTAATGCAAATAATGTAATAAATAAATCTGGTTTTCCATATTTAGTTACAATAGTCATGGCATCATTGTATCTTTCTCGCATATTGAGAGGAGATCCTTGGAAAGAAGAATGTTTTGCCAGCTGGCAGCTCTCTGGTTGTAGCCACCTCAGTGACATAAGTCCACAATACTGGACCATCAGTCCACAATACTATTCTACACATAGTTTATCTTTGTTGATATTTTATGAAATGTAAATTATTTGCCTCAACTTGCAAATATGAATCAATGATCCATTGTTGTGTCAGTTTTCCACCACATAAATGGAATTGTATCCATCTCTAATTGCAGTTTGAGCCACTTTAAATTCAAGCATGGAAATATTATTTTTGACACGTACTTTAGAATTGGGGTAACTGTCACGTGTTAATTTAGGTTGCCATCCGGCTTTCCCATCGGGGAAAAAAATATGGGATATGTCATTGGATCCAAATTAGTACTTAAGATGCCGATGTTAATGAAAGGTTGGTCCTCATTTCTGGGATATATTCTAATATCCCTTTGAAATGGTGGTTCTCCCTCATCATATTGAAAGACTATTGCAACCGCATTTGATGTTTGTAACTTATAACAGCATTTATCTGTATGGCGATCTCTTTTAAGAACCATATTGACTTTTGGGATTGGTAATTGATGTAGTTCTGCATGAATTAGTTGTTCTTGTTCTATTTCTGACATTTTTTTATAAGCTTGAGTGTACGGGTTTTGGGCCATAATTTTATCAAACTCTATAAAAACAATGAGTAAGCATTTTTTATTTTCTTGAAGCTGCATACATTGTTCAACAGCTTCCATTGTATGAAGGACATATAGTTGAGCAAATTTTCTTTGCTCCCCTTCTTCTGGATGTAAATGAGAATTATGATGGTAAATTTGTCCTTGTACTTTGAAGCAGTAAGGGCCATGTTCTGGCACATTACTTGCTAATGTTGCACCCATAGGTGCAAAAGATATGGCACTGTTATAAGATCTTATGTTTAATTTGAAATTTTGGTAATTAGGCTTTTTAAATATGTTGGGAATTGTCTTTGTGAAAGTCTTACCTTGCCTTTTTGACAGCAACTAACAAACTGGTCATCTGTGGGTCTTTCCTGTTGGAAATGATAGACGCAAAACTGACAGACAATATTCAGAATACCACTTTTATGAACCTCTACTGTTAAGGATTTAACTAAAGGACAATTCTGAGAACAAATATCAATTTTCACTCTGTAAATCAACATTACTATCTTTGTTTTTATTTTTTTATTTCCTTCTTGGGCTTGGATGTAACTTTCTCAGCCACTTGTCTTTTGCTTGCTATTCTTTTGCGTTCTTTTTCTCATCAAATTTTCTGTTCCTCGGGCGTCTGTCGATCTTTCCACCTTTGTACACTTTGTTGTATTTGACGTCTTTTCTTTTCCTCTTTGTTTTTCGGTATCCGCCATATTCATTAGTAAATATAAGTAGTACATTAGTACTTTTCCTCCTTTCTTTCTTTTTTTTAAATGAAATGTTTATAATTTTATTTTTCTATTTCTTCTCCTATCATTTTTTGTGTGCACCACTGTTTGCATTATGGGGTTAGGGTTATGGGGTTTGACTTAGTAGGTTAGTTAGGTTGCAGTGCATTTTGTGAAAGGCACACACAAAACAGGATAGGTCCTTGTATTTTGTATGTGTTAATATCATTTCTTGTTGTATCCTGTTTTGTGTGCACCAGTGTTGGCATTAGGGGGTTAGGGTTAGGGGGCGCACAGACAACAGGATAGGTTCTTGCATTTTACATGTGTAAACAGCAGTGATTTGTTTTTTCTTTTGTGGTACTTTTTTTATTTCCCGACACTGTCATTATGGGTTTAGGTTATAGGGTTAGCCTTAGAGGGTGGAGCACACAAAACAGGACAGATGCTTCCTTTTTGTATGTGTTACCAGCATTTTTTGTTTGTATCCTGTTTTGTGTGCACCAATGTTGGCATTAGGGGGTTAGGGTTATGGGATTAGGCTTAGAGAGTTAGTTAGGTTGCAGTGCATTTCCACAAAGGCGCACACAAAACAGGATAGGTTGTTCCATTTTACATATGTAAACAGCAGTACATTAAAAAAAAAAGTTGGTTTGTTAAATTTTTAATACTGTACCTGTTGTCTTCAATTTGTAGTGTATACATTCCTATTGAGGTAATTAGACTCTTCAGGCAGTGTCTGTTGAAAATGACAGAGAGAGATACAAATGTTAAAATAACTTTTCAATCCACTTTTTTTTATTAAATCCATACAAAACAGGATAGATCCTTCCATTTTGTATGTGTTCACAACATTTCTTGTCCTATCCTGTTTTGTGTGCGCCACTGTTGGCATTAGGGGTTTAGGTTATGGGTTTAGATTTAGAGGGTGACGCACACAAAACATTTTGTATGTGTGAAAACATTTTTTGTGCTATCCTGGTTTGTGTGCGCCACTGTTGGCATTAGGGGGTTAGGGTACCTTTTTTTATGTGTTAAGAACATTTGCTGTGCCATCCTTTTTTGTGTACACACTGTTGGCATTAGGGGGTTAGGGTAGCTTTTTTTTTGTCCTATCCTGTTTTGTGTGCACTGTTGATATTAGGGGGTTAGGGTACCTTGTTTTTATGTGTTAAGAATGTTTGTTGTGCTATCCTTTTTTGTTTGTGGTACTGTTGGCATTAGGGGGTTAGGATAGTTTTTTTTGGTGGCATTCTGTTTTGTGTGCGCCACCGTTGGTATTAAAGTATTAGGATATGGGATTAGGCTGAGAGGGTTGATATGTCCTTCTATTTTATATGTGTAAACAGCAGTAGCTAAAAATCTATAATTTTTTTACTTGTAATACTGTACCTGTTGTCTTGAATTTGTTGTCTATAAATGACAGAGGTGTGCGTTTGTAACCGTCCCTTCTGCCAATCTTCCTGTTACACTCTTCAGGCAGTGTCTGTTGAAAATGAGAAAGAGAGATGCAAATGTTAAAATAACTTTTCAATTAATAATTTTTTGACAAAGACCATACTTTTTTTGTTAATGCAATTATTTTTTTTAGTTGGTTAAACTCATGTACGTTACCTGTTCGTTGTAATTTGTTGTCTGTAAATTTCTGCAGTCTGTGTTAAATCGTGCAAAGCTGCAAATTAGTCAGTGACTCTCTGAAGGCAGAGTCTGTGGAAAATAAAATGACATAAATATACAAATGTTGAAATCCACTGTACATATTAATGATAATTTAATTCACTAAGAGCATAGAATTTTTTTGTAAATCATCTGTTAATCATAGCTATTTTTGTGCTTTAACTTTTTTTTTATTTGTTATTTTTAAGTTTACAATATTTTACTCGACATAAACATTTATCTATCTTTTAAATCTTACTACACATGAATAATGTCTTCTAAATCCTTCTGTAAATGAATAATATTGTTATTAGCAATATTTAAAACCATATATATATATTTTTATTTTTTTCTTAATTATTAATTTATTAATTAATTATAAACATTTATCTATCTTTTAAATCTTACTATACATGATTAATGTCTTCTAAATCCCTCTTTTTATAATGTTGTTATTTGCAATATTTAAAATCTTTTTTTTGTTGAAATGATTAATTTATTAATTAATTATTAATTCATTTTAGCTTACCTATTTTCTGTAATTTGCAGGTTTTCAACTTCTAAAGTAATAATCAAGTTGCTTCAGAAGTAACGCCACCAGAGAAATGTACACACTGTTCATCTCCTGAGCAGAAATTGAGAAAATTCTAGAAAATGTCTAGTATTTAAAGACTGCCAGCTCCAGTAAAAACCATTAAAATGCAGTGCACAGCGCGATTTGTGTTGTATCAGACATTTCGTGTGAGTTAGTTGCTTACTCCATAGAAAATGGCGTAGATTTTCTATGTGCTACATGCCGCAGGATGTGTTTCTGGCTTCGGGTAAGTGTTCCGAGTTCAGTGGTGGATTTTAGGCACTTCAGCCTTGTTTTCGTTTCTTTCTGTCGCCATTTTTTTCGTTGCTTAGATCAATTTTGAGCATTTAAAAATGTAAAATATGGCTCAAATTAACTGGAAACCTCACTCACAGGCTACCTGGCTCTCCCCCTGTTCTGTGTGTGAGTATTTTTTGTTAATTTGAGACATATTTGAGTGTTTTTTTAGGTTTTTACATTTTGCTGGTTGGCCATTAAATCTGCATTTTTGCATGGTTCGCGTACTAAGTCATATCGGTCGTAATTTTGCATCCGTCCCGCAGGTGTCGGGATGATCTCCACCAGCACTGGTCATAGGGCGCTCAACTCCACCAGCGCAATAAGCGCCTTTGGCCCTCACTACCTATGTTGTGTGGGTCGTAGGTGTGGGTCCTATGGCGCTCATCTCCATCAGCGCAATCAGCGCCTTTGGCGCTCACTGCTTATTGCATGGCCACAACCTTCGCGAGGCCCATGTTTGCAACCTGCAACTGTGGTCCTTGCTTAATGAGGGCTGCGGTTGCGGTGGGCTCGCTGTGCGAGACCACAATTTTACCATGGCGTTACCAAAAACTTTTGGCAAGCTCGCGTTGCTCACAATTATATATGTGATCATTATGATATTAAACTTCCTGTACATTATTAATAAGTGCATTATTAAAATGATTATATTGATGTTGTTGTAATAATAAACTTTTAGTACATTATGGATTGATATCATTTATATATGACTAATGGCTTCAGGTACAAGAAATGCTGTATGTTTATAACTATACATTCAGCTTTCAGTACATTAGATGTTGTTTATATATGACTGATAACTTCTGGTACATTATAAAGGGATGCTGAATGTCTATAACTAATATACTCAGCTGATGCAACTAATATCCATTCATTTATCTTGAGCTCCACTGAGTACTGTATATCACATATTATCATTGTCAAATTGCGATTTGTCGTCATTCTTGCGACAAATCGCAGTTTGACAATTCCATCTTCCCCGGCCCTGTGCTGGGCAGGAGAATTGCGTGGGGGGAGCTCGCACGAGCTGGCGACCGGCAGCGCGCATGGATGATGAGAGACATGGGAGGAAGGAGGGAGTGAGAGACACGGGAGGAAGAGATATGGGAGGGAGAGAAGGGATGAAGAGACACGGAGGAGGGGGAAAGACACAGAAGGAAGGAAGGGGAAGAGACACAAGGAAGGGAGAGAAAGGGAGTGAGACACAAGGGAGTGAGAGGAGGGGGGAAGAGACACAGTGGAGTGAGAGGAGGATGGAAGAGACACATGGGGAGTGAAAGCAAGGAGGGAAGAGACATAGGGTAGTGAGAAGAGGGGGAAGAGACACATGGGAAAGGAGAAGGGGAAGAGACACAGGGGGAGAGGAGGGGGAAGAGACACAGGAGAAGGAGAGGAAGGGGGAAAAGACACTGGAGAGGTGGGACGAGACACAGAGGAGGGGGGAAAAAGACACAGAGGAGTGGGGAAAGAAACTCAGATGAGGGGAGAATAGGCACAAGGGAGGGAGAAGGGGGAAATAGTCACAAGGGAGGAAGGAGGGAGTTATAGGTGCAGGGGAGGGGGGAAGAGACACAGGGGAGGGAGAGGAAGGGGAAGAGACACAAGGGAGGGAGAGGAGGGGGAAGAGACACAGGGGAGGGAGAGAAGTCGGGAAGAGACACAGAGGAGAGAGAGGAGCAGGGGAAGATACACAGGGGAGGGAGAGGAAGGGGGAAGAGACACAGGGGAGGGAAAGGAGAGGGAAGAGACGCAGGTGAGGGAGAGTTGGGAGGAGACATGGGAGGGAGAGGGGGGAAAGACACAGGGGAGGGAGAGGGGAGGAAGAGACACAAGGGAAGGAGAGGGGCAAAGAGACACATGGGAGGGAGAGAGGGAGAGACACAGGGGAGGGAGAAGGGGGAAAGAGACACAGGGGAGGGAGAGGGGCAGAAAAAGAAACACAGGGGAGAGGTGGGAGGTACACAGGGGAAGGCAGAAGATACATGGAGGGAGGGGGGAAAGAGACGCAGGGAGGAAGTAGAGGGGGATCGCTATGAGTGCCAAAGGCACTCATTGTGAAGCCTGCCATGAGAGCCAAAGGCGCTCATTATGAGGCAGGCAGGTTGGGGGGGAGCCTCGCAATGTGTGGCAAACACCATTGCCAAGCTTCAAATGTTATTGCCATCATTTTTGAGGCGCTCATCGCGAGCCTCGTAAAGTAGATGGGGCGAGGCCGGCAATGAGTGCCAAAGGCGCCCTTTGTGAGCCATGCAATGAGTGCCAAAGGCACTCTGCATGAGGTTCACGATGAGCACCGAAGGTGCTCAGGTTGTGTGGCAAACAGCATTGTCAGGCTTAAATTGGTATTGACGTCATTTTTGACAGGCAAGTAGCTAGTTACTACATAAGGGTCATTATATTTGCGAAGTATCTAAACCAATAAGAACCTATTTTTGTACTTGTATTAATGAATATTTTTATTGAAGAATGTTGTTATATCTATATAAAAGAATATAAGAGTGAGTGATGTGGAAAAGTGAAAGAAAAAAAAAGAAAAGAAAATAGGATATTATATCTAAAATAATAGTCCTGTCAATTGAAAAAAAGAGCAATGTGAGAATTGTTGTATGGAAGAATGAAAATACTGTTGGTTGTTAGTGATGTCGCAAACATAACATTTTCGGTTTGCGAACTGCGAACTCGAACCTCCGCAAATGTTCGCGAACCGGCCAACCCGGCGAACAGCCATAGACTTCAATGGGCAGGTGGATTTTAAAACCCACAGGGACTCTTTCTGGCCACAATAGTGATGGAAAAGTTGTTTTAAGGGGACTAACACCTGGACTGTGGCATGCCGGAGGGGGATCCATGTCAAAACTCCAACGGAAAATTATATAGTTGATGCAGAGTCTGGTTTTAATCCATAAAGGGCATAAATAACCTAACATCCCCCTCCGTTAATCATCCTCCCCTGTGTCTCTTCCCCCCCTTCCTCATCTCCCTCCCCTGTATCTCTTTACCCCCTCCCTCATCATCCTCCCCTGTGTCTGTTTCCCCCCTCCCTCATCATCCTCCCCTGTGTCTCTTCCCCCCTCCCTCATCATCCTCCCCCCTCCCTTGATGATAAGGGGGGAGAGACAAAGGGATAAGTGTGAGGGGTGTAAGGTAAGGGGTGTTAGGGATAAGAGTGAGGGGGTTAGGTGTTAGGGTGAGTTGTGTTAGGGCTAAGTGTGAGGGGTGTTAGGGTGAGGGGTGTTAGGGATAAGTGTAAGGGGTGTTAGTGTGAGGCATGTTAGGAATAAGTGTGAGGGGTGTTAGGTCTTAGGGATAAGTGTGAGAATGTTAGGGTTAGGTGTTAGGTTGATGGGTGTTATGGATAAGTGTGAGGGGGGTTAGGGTAAGGGGTGTTATTGATAAGTGTGATGGGTGTTAGGGTAAGGGATGTTAGGGTTAGGTGTTAGGGTAAGGGTGGTTAGGGATAAGTGTAAGGGGGTATTAGGGTTAGGTGTTAGGGTGATGGGTGTCATGGATAAGTGTGAGGGGTGTTAGGGTTAGGTGTTAGGTTGATGGGTGTTATGGAAAAGTGTGAGGGGTGTTAGGGTTGGGTGCTAAGGTGAGGGGATGATGATGATAAGGGGGGAAGAGACACAGGGGTGTCCTTGCAGCAGAGATCAAAAGAGTCCTTCAGGACTGTATTGCACACTGTGTACAGTAGCCTAGCTATGGTTTTCCCTATTGATCCAGTATCATTATCAGTAAGACTGCAAGTTAGGAATGATTCCAAAATGGCTGCTGTCCATGAGTTAGAAGGGTCTGGAAGGCAGTGTATGATGCTGATTGGCTGGAATGTGTCTGCTGACTGTGAGTTGCAGGGTCAAAGTTTGCTCAATGATAAAGTATAGGGGGCGGGTCGAATATTGCATATGTTCGCAGTTCGCCGCGAACGCGAACATGCTATGTTCGCCGGGAACAGTTTAGTAGTCCATACTTTAATTTTCAAAAGTCAGTGATCTGTAATATATTTCTGTGCATTTGTGGTGAAGTGTATATCATGGTTGTGATGACATTACAAATTAGTATAAAATGAGTGATGTGAAAAAACAGATTGTGAATGGGGAGCTTTTGCTCCTAAAATGAAGATGTGTTTTATACAATTTATATACAAATAATATTTTTATAAAAATATATACATATACAATGTATATACATATAAAGACATAGAGACTTTGAAAAGATTGTGATATTTAAACCCGTAACTTACAGCCTTCCAAAGCCTTTGATCTTTCACTTTCTCAAGATTTACGATGGCTAAAATCGCAAATTGCTTTCAAATTGCTCAATTTCCCCAAGCCCGCAAATGTTTTCACACCCGTAAATGGCAAAAGATGGAGAAAATCCTACATGTGCGAAAGGGGACCCGCAAGGGGGGTTAAACACCTATTCGTAGCACTGTAAATATAAATACAAAATCAATACTGCACTGTATATAACAGAGAAAGTGATTATAGACATTAAAATCAATTGCACAACAGTCTCAAGCCCTGAAATTGGCAGGAAATTAAATACATTTTTAAGTTTCATTTCGGGGTTAAATCGATCTCGGGTATCAGTGAGTTAATATATATCAGGCCACCCATATGGACTAGAATAGTATTAGCATTCATTTTCGTAAATCTTTATTTTGTGGGTTTTGACATGTAACCTCCATGTTTTACTGCCATAATAATGACTCTCATATTCTCAGTCTCATATTCTATTGACTGATTTGAAATAAGAGGTTACAGGTTTGCTTAATTGATTATGTTCCTGCCCTGAAATGTTACGAACCAGTGCATGGTTTATGGTTTCGGCTTTGGGACAGTAACCTGCGGGCTTCAGCAATTGAATAGCATCATAATCGGAGACGAACGGTAGCCCACAACACATCCGTAGACATATGGCCTACAACCATAGAGTTGCAGGCTTGCAATTGAATTGGGGCCATAGTCAAGTATGACTTGCAGGCAAGTAATCTTGCAATCATAAAATGTTGTATAAAATGTGTTTGATTTCAAGAGTTGGGTGTTCAACCTGGTGAGTATCATAAGATATGGGTTTAAGTTGAGTCCTAATTATTTTTGCTCTTCAGTCATTCAATCTTTGCAGACTACCCTACGGAAAGAGCACAACATGTTTGCTTATGCTTATTCAATAAGGTTATCTTGGTAAAACTACTGGAATGGGTTGCCTTTTCCAGTTCCCCTCTTTGCTAGGACTTGACCATCTTAGGTGAACCTACATGGTATAGCTCACAGTATCACTGAGGTAAACAAGCCCCTTCATCACAACAAGATAATTATCCCGGGGGTCCTAATTTTACCTAGTGCTAAATGATCAGAAAATGTTTACAGTATCTTATGATACTAATTTGAGTTTACACACATCTACAACAGTTTTTGATAATTGGCATGGTGGATACAATATTATGTGATTTGTATTCTCTCATCTTTCAAATTAGGGATCTCATACCCTTAAAAGTATACATGTTCTGGACCACTAGCATTTATTGACATGGGATAATTTGATCTCCCAACACACATACACAAAAAAAAATAACACAGTGAGCTCCTTAGAAAACCCATCACTGGACAGTGTCATTGTCATGATTTAATTGTTTAAGGACTCATATTGTCAGCAATTTAGGAACATGTCTCAGGGAGCATGACATTGTTACATTGGGATTATGTGTTATTGTGTGGTTATATGTTGCCTGTACATGGTTATTATGTATCCTAGTTATACTATATTATAAGAGGGAAAATGTTATGTAGAACATATGTGGAATTGGTAGAAATGCTCTGCATAGAAGTTAGCTGCAGATCATTGCACACTCACACATGCAGACCTTGCAGATGCAAGTACTTCAAGTAATCCTAAGCAAACACTTGAGTTTAGCATAAAGGTTTGTTCACTTGATATCTGGTGAATTTGATCTCAATATCTTTGATAGCCCAAGGTTGCAAGCCAGATGGTCTGACATCACACATACACAAATGTACACAATGGTGTGGTATGGGAGTGTATAAATATGTTGTTTTGATCATTCAATAAAGGTTGATAGTTTTCACATAAACAAGGTGTAAGACTATTTCTGTGTGGTGTATCCTGACTTGGGGAGTGGTCTTGCCATGGGCCACTAAGTAACCTGGATCCAGTATTCTCTGCCTGTACCTTTTGGGCCTTCACCTCTTCAGAAGCCATCTTTTGTGCCACAGAGAACAGGAACTACATGATTCTGCTGGGGTAGGTTTGAACTAGGTTCATATCAAGCCCCCTAGAAGAAGCAGATCATGAGGGGATTCACTGCAAGTCAGTATTCTTCACCCCCATATCCAGGGAAAAGCAATATGCTAAAAAGGAATATTTGCATTTAAAAAGTTACCCTTTTGTGATTGCTGTTGTGAATTATGGCTCTACATCACCATTTCAACAATGTCATCAGAGAATCTGGATGGGGCTCACTAGTTATTCAGTTAATATGTATTGTATGACAAAGGAAAATCAAGATAAAGCACTGTTTAGCTCGTGTAATTCTGGCAAAAGATTGATAAGACTACCGTATATACTCGAGTAGAAGCCGAGTTTTCAGCCCTTTTTTTAAGGCTAAAAAGGGCCCCCTCGGCTTATACTCGAGTCACTCCCCCTAGTGTCTCTCTAACCCCCCACCGTGTCTCTCTACCCCCCATGTCTCTCTAACCCCCCCGTGTCTCTCTACCCGCCTGGGGGGTTGAGGATGGGGGGTTGACAATGGGGGGTTGAGGAGGGGGTTGATGTTGATGATGGGGGTTGAGGTTGAGGGGGGGTGAGGAGGGGGTTGAGGATGGGGGGGTTGAGGATGAGGATGGGGGGTTGAGGGGGGAGGATGAGGATGGGGGGTTGAGGGGGAGGATGAGGATGGGGGTGGAGGAGTGAGGTTGAGGGGGGGGTTGAGGAGGGAGGATGAGGAGGGGGTTGAGGATGAGGAGGGAGGTTGAGGATGAGGAGGGAGGTGAGGAGGGGGGTTGAGGTTGAGGAAGGGGGTTGAGGTTGGGGGGTTTGAGGATGGGGGGGTTGAGGATGAGGGGGTTGAGGATGAGGGGGGAGGTTGAGGATGAGGAGGGAGGTTGAGGATGAGGAGTGGGGTTGAAAAGGGAGGTTGAGAATGAGGAGGGGGGTTGAGGAGGGTGATAAGGGAGAGGGGAAGAGACACAGGGAAGGGAGAGGGGAGAAGAGACACAGGAGAGAGAGGGGAGACACAGGGGGCAGCACATTTCCCACCCATCTGCTTATACTCAAGTCACTCATTTTACCCATTATTTTGTGGTAAAAAAGGTGCCTCGGCTTATACTCTGGTCGGCTTATACTCTAGTATATACAGTAAATGACTACTTGAGACATTAAGAGAGCTACTTAATATAAATGGTGTTTGTATAAAAAAATATCAAGGTAAACCAAGTTCCAATGAACAGATGTTTTGTTCTAGCATACACCATTTCTGCTTGGTAAAAATAGATTGTCTGCAAAAGGTCTAATGCAACCCTTATCAATAGATCCATCATTTATTCCATCCCTTGAGTCAAATTTGTGGATGTCCTTTATTACCAAGTGTTTATTCCCATGTCTTTGGCATGATTTTTTTTTTTATCAAAAAAGGTTTGTCATATAGACAAACAGGGTAATACGTATCTGAATGTATCAGTCTTACTTCATTCTATCACCCCCAGACAAATTCCTTGTACAGAGAATCAACCAGAATATGTAAAAAAAAAATGTTGCATATCAAACAGCTAGAAAAGCAGGCAGGACATCATAACATACCAGTTTTTGTTTTTTTACCAGCTTGAATTCCCCATGCTGCACTTCAACATTAACCCTAATGCAGGTTTTGGCAATATATTCTATTTGTTTTATCAATTTTATTATAAGAAAAATGACTTTAAATAACCAACTTTATTTTTATTTTAACATAAGACATCACAGTTTTTTTTAACAGTGTATTATTATACTATATTTAAGTGTAAAGAAAACTGATTCATCAACACATATGCTTACACTTATAAGCCAAGATGCTATATGGTCCTTAAAGAAACAGAGACAGATCCACGCATATAAGTGCACTGTAGAAAGAAAAGTCTGGTGCTGCAAAGATCAACTCAGAATAGGAACCTGGAATGTTAGAACTATGAACCAAGGCAACCTAGATGTGGTCAAGAATGAAATGACAAGGTTAAACATTGATATCCTGTGAATTGGTAAACTTAACTGGACTGGATTGGAACATTTCACATCATACAGCCACCAGATCTTCTACTGTGGTCAAGAATCCCGCAGAAGAAATGGAGTATCCATCCTTGTCAATCAAATCGGTGCTCCGTTAAAACCTAATAAATGACAGAATTATTTCAATTCAAATTCAAGGCAAGCCATTTAATATCACAGTGATCCAAGTCTATGCTCCAACGACGTATGCTGAAGAGGCTGAAGTTGTCCAGTTCTACGAAGACATTCCACACATCATAGATATAACACTGAGAAAAGATGTTACTATCATCAAAGGAGATTGGAATGCTAAAGTAGGGAACTAAAGTACACCTGGAATAGCTGCCAAATTTGGCCTTGGAGTTCAAAATGAAGCAGGTCAGAGATTAGTAGAATTTTGTCAAAATAATTCTCTGGTCGCAGCAAACACCCTCTTCCAACAACCTCAGAGATGACTCTACACATTGAGATCACCAGATGGACAACATAGAAATCAGATTGACTGTATACTTAAAAGTAAAAGATGGAGGAGCTCTATACAGTCAGCAAACACAAAACCTGGAGCTGACTGCGGCTCAGACCATGAGCTTCTTATTGCAAAGTTTAAAATTAAACTGAAGAAAAGAGGAAAAACCATCAGACCAAGTAGAAACAAAATACATAATATCCCTTGTGAATATGCAGTGGAAGTAAAGAATAGACATGGAAGAAAGAAACCTGAAGAACTTTGGACCAAAGTTTGCAACATAATCCAGAAAACAGCAATAAAGACTATCCCTAAAAGAAAGAAAAGAAAGAAGTTTAACTGGCTGTCTGATGAGGCTTTGAAAGTAGCCCAGGAAAGAAGGAAAGCAAAAAGGTGTGCAAGTCAGGTTCCGCAGAGAAAGAGGCACAAGAGATCAAATTGCCAATGTCTGCTGGATGGTGGCACATCCTTTGCGTGCTGGAGAACAGTGTACCATCATCAGGGCGCCGAGAATGCACCCATCTCAAATTTACTGGATCTGCTTGCTGGAGGCTGCCAAAGCCAAGGTAAGGGTCTGACAGCGTGCCATGTGGGACTGGCATGTGTCACTAGGAGCATATTGTATGTAATGTCCCTGTCATTATTTGCATGTGTGATAAACATGCAATGCAGCATACTCCTAGTGACACATGAAACAATGCCTGGCCCATATGGCCCACTGTCAGACCCCTACCTTGCCAAGCAGGTCCAGTAAATATGAGATGGGGGCGCTCGCTAGTAACACTTAACATTGCGAAGTATGAAAGTGTCAGGTTGCAGAGGCCTGCAATGAGCGGCAAAGCCGTTCATTGTGGAGCTTGCGATGAGCACCAAATGTGCTCAGAGGGGGCAGAGCCTTGCATTGTGTGGCAAACAGCAAAGCCAGCCTTAAAATGTTCTTGCCATCATTTTTGAAGGCTAAGTCGCTAATATATATATATATATATATATATATATATATATATATATAGGTCTGTGTCTACACCTCACTGGCGAGGCCCAATGAAGGCCAAAACGTACATCTGGGGTTTGCTGTCTCTCCTGGGGTAGAATTGCTTGATATATAATGGCTGGACCACTCTAGTGAGTGGGACCAAACTGATATACTACAGGATATTTCTCCCTGTGAAGGGCACAAGTGAGCTAAAAGAGTTTGATCCTAGTGTGGGTGATCATGTCCATAGAACTAACCTATTAAGGTTAGTTTGTTCTCTGATTGAGCACCTCTATTTTGATATTTAGTTTTATATATATATATGGTTGTGTTTGTGTATATATACACGTTGTGACAAAGATGGCCAACTGGAACTGAAGTAATCTTGAAGAAATATAAAACAAAACATGCAGTAGGGTGCAATAGACCAGTATGTGATTATGCCAGAGGTAAAAAAAAATAAACCTAGCAGGACCTTGGTTAGAGAAAATAAACACCTACATAAACAGACTTACTAAGTTGCCGGAACACCCTGACTAAGCCTGAGACGCTATTTGGCCTCAGGTAAACTATTCGGCAGATGGTGCTCATTGTGAGGCATGAAAGTGGTGGGTTGATCTAGGCCTGCAATGAACGCCAAACCTCCTCAAACAGTTCCTCATACTCTTTTTCTAAATCAATTTCTTTATGGACCAACGGTTTAAGCTGTACCTGGCTCCATTTCCAAATCCTTTCAGCGCTGTGCCAATAGGATTTCCCAGCGCTCTGCGGTTCCAAGGCCACACTTTGGATCGTCCTGCAGCACATCCAGGAGCCCTTTCACCAGCCCAAGTGTTTAGAAGGAGGGCCATTGTGATGCAGGATTTGGAAGCATTAGGTCCACATACTCAAGTTCCAAGTCGAGCTCCAATGACACCAGGTCCTCAAGCCATTCCACTAGCTTCACACCCGGATGGAGCCCAAGGGAAACCATCCACTGTTTTAGAATCGATATCCACCTATCCTCGTCTGTGGCAATCTGTTGCCTTCACCGCTCCAGCATACTGGTAATGAGGCTCCTTTTCTCCCTGATCTAATCTGCTCTGCAGGCCTCCATGTGGCCCCTTACCCTCTCTATGCAGGACTGGCCTTCTTTGGACTTGGGCCTGGATTTGAAGGTTTGGATAAATCGCTGAGTGGTTTCTGCTTCCCCGCCAAGCCGCCAAAAATACTGGACTTCAAAACTGCATAGATTCCCATATTCCATCCTTGCTGCTGGTTCTTGCATTGAGATTCCACCACTGCCGACAAGTTGTGGCAATCCGAAGATAGGGGCTTTTACAAGCCCAGAGCCACCTGCTATGGACTAAAGGTTATCTACCCACAAGGACCATTGGGTTCTTTGAAATCTCTAAACCTGGCTTCTGCATCAGGAATCAGCATTCCCAGGAGTTCCAGTAACCTTGCTGTGGTATTTTTTGTTTGTTTTATATTACTTTTTCTATTGTATTGATCCATTGGGTTAAGACAGATGGGTATGATAACAGAAAAAAACAACCAGATGTACTTATTATATTATTTATAATTTTCATGATAATTTTGTGTATAAATTACAAGATTTGAATACAAATGTTGCTGCAGTTTTTTAACTTCTATTTTTATTGATAACCATTATAGTATAATCCTAGAATCATGCAACATTGGGTGACACAGTGCTACTGGTGACCACATCCATGTCAGGGGGTATTCCCAAACAAAATGCATTTCTTCACAGTGCTAAGTCCTCAGAATACAGCAACATATGACTACATTATAATGTTTTCAAAGATAAATGTTTTAGAGAGCAGACAGGAAATAAACTAACAGTAATATTCAATAACTTATGAAATTGGGCTAAAATTACTTTTATTATGCAGGCTAAAGCATATACTTTTAAACTGTTGTGACTTGTTTTACCACTATAGGGTCCTTTTAATTATTATCTTTTATTATTAACGCAACAACATATTCTCTAGGACTATACAGGGGTTAAGTACAAGGCAAAAACAAAATTAACACATTGCAAAGAATGGATGGCCCTGTTTTTGAGCTTGAAATCAAACATACATAACTCAAGACTTAAAACTCACAAACTAACAATCGAACGATTGTAAGTTCTTATGATGTATCGTCTTTTTGTATTCATGTTTGAAATTATTTCACTGTGCCTCTGTGTTTTTTTATGGTAAATGATGCTAAAAATAGTGACTATATATAATATAATGTCACACAATGCTGACATTATTTTCAAACTGTAGTAAAACTGCTGCATTTGAATCTGTATAATCTCAGCTAATGATGTTTCAATTTAAACTATACTACCAATTTTATTACCCTGTGCTCCTTGTGCTATATGTGAATAATATGGAAATTCTTTATTTAAAATGAACATAAGCTTCACATGCTGCTTGCCATCTGTTTGCCTCTAATTGTACTGTGAACTATCTTAAAATACTATCTTAATGAAGAGACTGAAGTGTAGTTAAGAATTCTCATAGGTGTTATAGTGTTAGTTAAGTTTAATGAATACTTCTTATAACATCATCTTTTCTACTCAAAGCCATAGCTGTGGTTTGACATTCATTTTGTTTTTAGATAAAGTCCTTGCAAATGCATAATGAAATCTCAATTGCATGATATGTCTTCATAAGGATTTTGTATGTTTCTAATATAGTCATTCAACATTTGGATTTCTCAAATAAGCAAATATGTTGTTTAACTCAATTTTTAATACTTTGCAAAATAAAAAGCGAACAAAAACATGTTTGTGTGTATAATGGAATAATACTACCAATAATTTTAGTAAAATAATAACAAAATGATAAAAGCAAAAACAATAACCATGAAAATGCAATATTCTTTTTTTTAATCCTATGTTAAACATTTTGAAGGAAAATCTAATTGTTAGATCTTCAGGGTTGGTTATCCTATAGATTGAAGTCATTGGAATTATTTCTTAGAAACTTGATTAATAACTAGAGAACTTTATCTTTCAGTGCATACTGTAGAAAATAAAACATAACACAGCTTTTAACAAATTTTTATATTTTTCACTGGTTTTCATTATCGGATAAACTACTGATGATTCTGATAATGTCAAATATTCTGTATTTGATAAATACATAAAGCTTTAGAGAATCTCAGCCTTAGGAAGTAAAATGTAAAATGTGTTGTCAATGTTCTCAATCCGCTTATCTGCACTATATTCCCACAGAAATTCTAGAAAGCAAGTAAATTGAAGCACTACACTCATCACTTTCATCCTACAGTATACTGCCCATTTTGGATATCTGTATACATCTATGTTTAACTTTACCTTGTTTGCTCTTCCTTCGGTCCATTACCATGAGTGACAGATCTAGAGTAACATGACATTACTTTGCATAAAAATGCTGAGTTTCCAGGTTTACTGTAAAACTCCAGATACATTTGTGTAAAACTCCAAAAGGATTGCAACACTGGCAGGGGTGTAAGTGTCAGAATAATTCGGGGGGGGGGGGGGGGGGGAATTCAGCTCACTGTATACACAGGCCATAAAACAACATTTACATATATATATTTGTGGTCGAGTCCCTCTCTTAACAATCGAGTGAATTGAACCATTGCTCTCCAGTGATGGAATGCCCTCACTGACGTTTAGGCCCATTAAAACAAGCTGGACATAAATTTGCAGTCGGACCCCTCTCCTTATGTAGTTGCAGTAGCATTAGGACTTGTGAGAACTTGGGAAAGTGTGATGGAAGTGAGCCTGTGAAGGATGGTTTTGAGATTTATGGAAGGTGTGAATGAGGTAATGCCTATGAAGGCTGGAATGGGTCATATTATAGCGTAGACATCGTAAGCCTGCAAAGGCTGGTATGTAAAGTGTGAATGAGGTGAGGTTGCGAGGTTGGTTTAGGACTTATGGAATGGCGGATGAGGGTCATAGTTTTAGCAAATTCAGATAAAACCCACCCCGATGCAGGTAAAACCCACCCCGAAAAGGTACAAGAAATGTGAATAACCTGGTAGATTTGGGCCAAAATTTGCAAAGCAGACTTAAGGAAGCCTAAAAGGTGTAGGCTTGGACATGGACAAGGGACACAACTTGGTAAATTCAGGTCCGAACCCACCCAAGAAGGTATAGGGAAGTCGAGAAACTTGGTTGATTAGGCCAGAACTAAGCATGAACAGAAAAAGGCTGACCTTGGACAGCTTAGAAAGAGTAGACAACTTACCTTGGATAACGATAGGAAAAGACCCAAAAAGCAACTGGAGCTTGCGATATGGGACCAGGATAGCTGACAAGCTAAAGTAAGGAAGTACTAAAGTAAGGAACCAAAAGATACTTGAAATAACTGACACGTTTGTCGTGGAGTACAAAATGAAGCAGGTCAAAGATTAGTAGAATTCTGTCAGGACAATTCACTGGTCATAGCAAAACAGCCTCTGCCAAGAGCCTCAGAGATGACTCTTCACATGGACATCACCAGATGGACAATACAGAAATTAGATTGACTATATACTTTGTAGCAAAATATGGAGATGTTCTTTACAGTCAGCAAAAACAAGACGTGATGCTTACTGCTGTTCAGATCGTGAACTTCTTATTGTAAAGTTAAGAATTAAACTGAAGAAAAGAGGGAAAACATCAAATAAACATCCAATACCTTATATCCCCTATGAATATGTATTGGAGGTAAAGAGTATTTTTAAGATACTGGACATGACAGATAGAATGCCTTAAGAACTTTGGACAGACATTTCTGACATTTTCCAGGAAACAGCAACAAAAAATATCCCCAAAAGAGAAAAATAAGAAGGCAAACTGGCAAACAATCTGATGAGACGTTGAAAGTTCCCCAGGAAAGAAGGAATCAAAAGGTAGTGGAGATAGGAAAATATTTGTCCAAATGAATGCAGAATTCTAGAGAAATTATAATCAGCAACGTAAAGAGATATAGGATGATAACAGAACGGGAATGTCAAAAGATCTCTTGAAGAAATGTGGGGATCTCAATGGAATCTTTCACACCAAAGTGGGCTTGTTGAAAGACAAAAATGGTAGGGACTTAACAGAAACCAAAAAGAGAGGTTGTAGGAATACATAAAATTATATACAGAAGGATCTTAACAGTAGTGATGACCTCAGTAGTTTGTCTAATGAGTTGGAGCCCAATATCTCGAAGAGTAAAGTGAGATGGGCCCAAGAAAGCCTTATGCCAAAAATATGAAAAACTCAGCAGTGACCAATAAATTTACTTCTGCTTCATAGACTATTCTAAAAAAAAACATGAATAACCTCAGATATGCAAATGATACTGCACTGATGGCTGAAAGTGAGAAGGAAGTCAAATACATATTAATGAGTGTTAAGAAGACAAAGATCATGGCAAGCAGCTGGGGAAAAAGTGGAGGCAGTTCAAATTTTATTTTTATGGGCTCCAAGATCAGGAGGTGGTGAGAGCGGATTCGATAGATAACTTTAAAAGTGGACTGGATTTATTTCTAATTAAAAAGGGAATTCAGGGTTATCATAGATAAATAGAGGCAGTATTGATCCAGGGACAAGTCCGGTCTCAGGTGTGTGGGATCAGGAGGGAATTGATTTATTTTATTTTTTTATATTCAACTAATTAATTAATAGTTAATCCGCATATTGCAGATCAGAGGAGATCTTAAAAGGTTGAACTTGATGGACTGAAAGTCTTTTTTCAACCTTAAATACTATGGGCCTCATTCTATTATACGGCCGGCCGTATATCTTGCTACCGGCCGTAAGCTCAGAAATCTTAAAAGTCAAAAATAAATTGAAGACAGCTCTGTAAAGCTCTGTAAATGCTAGGGATCATATTGGGGGACATGAGGATTAAAAGTAACCCCCTCTCAAGCTTACACATCAGCCCAAACCCGAGTTGACATTAACTGTTTATTTTCCGGCCGCAGCGTGTGCGGGTCTGAGGTGCTCCAAGCACTCTGGACTTTTTACATGGATATTTGACATATATTAAAAAATAATTTATTTACGGATTTAAGTATAGGGGAATGTTGTGCTATTTTTGCTAACACCTAAAATCACTTTATAATCTCCTCAGAGTGCATGATGGCTTTATTTGGGCTATATTTTGTGCTTAATTGGTGCTAGCGGGACCTTTTTCCTGCAAGTAAGCTGCGGCTCGGTTTTAGCCTTGCAGAGAGGATTCCCGGAGCAATTGAATTGCAAATAGGATTTTCTTGCGGCCGATTCTCTTGCGGCCGTTTTAGATCAAAGGCTTTCCTCCTGCGCGAGCGGCCGCAAGGGATAGCAAGGCGCCGGCCGCAAGCCTGCCGGAATCCCCGGCCAGAGGGGAATAGAATAGCAGAATAGCTTGCGGCCGGTCCTTGCGGCCCGCATCTCCTATGGCCGCTAATAGAATGAGGCCCTATGTAACTATGTAACTATTGCGCTGTGTCCCAGAGAGGAGCTCTGTGTCCCAGAGAGGAGCGCTGTGTCCCAGAGAAGAGAGCTGTGTCCCAGAGAGGAGCTCTGTGTCCCAGAGAGGAGCTCTGTGTCCCAGAGAGGAGCGCTGTGTCCCAGAGAGGAGCGCTGTGTCCCAGAGAAGAGAGCTGTGTCCCAGAGAGGAGCTCTGTGTCCCAGAGAGGAGCGCTGTGTCCCAGAGAGGAGCGCTGTGTCCGAGAGAGGAGCGCTGTGTCCGAGAGAGGAGCGCTGTGTCCGAGAGAGGAGCGCTGTGTCCGAGAGCGGAGCGCTGTGTCCGAGAGCGGAGCGCTGTGTCCGAGAGAGGAGCGCTGTGTCCGAGAGAGGAGCGCTGTGTCCGAGAGAGGAGCGCTGTGTCCCCGAGAGGAGAGCTGTGTCCCCGAGAGGAGCGCTGTGTCCGAGAGAGGAGCGATGTGTCCGAGAGAGGAGCGCTGTGTCCGAGAGAGGAGCGCTGTGTCCGAGAGAGGAGCGCTGTGTCCCCGAGAGGAGAGCTGTGTCCCACAGAGCGAGGAGCTAGAGAGGAGAGCTGTGTCCCACAGAGCGGAGCTGTGACCCAGAGTGGAGCGGGGTCCCAGAGGTTGCTGAAGAGGGCGACCTAATCTCGCCGGGACCCTCACCTGTAAGGAGACTGTTTATTTCCTGGCCACAAGGTGGCACTACCCAAGTTAAAGGACTGTTTTCAAGCTGACCACCAGGTGGCAGACTACCCAAGATAAAGGACTGTCTACAACCTGGCCACAAGGTGGCATTCTCCCACCTCGCGGAGAAGTAATTGTCTTTTTTAGGCAGAGCTACGGCTACCGCTGTTATTTCTTTCCTGTAAATAAACCAATTTGCTGCACTTCCAAGCCGTATCAGCCCTCATTTCCAGAAACCACCGCTATACGCGGCCATCCTGATCACACTATGTAAGATCTCTGCAGATGGTGATGGCAGCCATGATATTAAGAGTTGTTTGCTCAGGCTAGTAAAGCCATGGATAGCTTGGACAAGCTAGTAAAAGTTAAAACATTTTATACTAAGGTCTGCATAGTTACAGTGCCTTGCAAAAGTATTCACCCCCTTGACTTTTTACCTATTTTGTTACATTACAGCCTTAAGTTCAATGTTTTGTTAATCTGAATTTTATGTGATGGATCAGAACACAATAGTCTAAGTTGGTGAAGTGAAATGAGAAAAATATATACATAAAACTTTTTTTTTAGTAATAGAAAACGGAAAATTGGCTTGTGCGTATGTATTCACCCCCCTTGTTATGAAGCCCATAAAAAGCTCTGGTGCAACCAATTACGGCATTAGGCACTAACCAAACACTGCCATGAAGACCAAGGAACTCTCCAAACAAGTAAGGGACAATGTTGTTGAGAAGTGCAAGTCAGGGTTAGGTTATAAAAAATAATCCAAATATTTGATGATCCCCAGGAGCACCATCAAAATCTATCATACCCAAATGGATAGAACATGGCACAACAGCAAACCTGCCAAGAGACGGCCGCCCATCAAACTCATGGACGAGGCAAGGAAGGCATTAATCAGAGAGGCAGCACAGAGACCTAAGGTAACCCTGGAGGAGTTGCAGAGTACCACAGCAGAAACTGGAGTATCTGTACATAGGCCGACAATGAGCTGTACGCTCCATAGAGTTGGGCTTTATGGCAGAGTGGCCGAAAGAAAGCCATTACTTTAAGCAGAAAACAAAATGGAACATTTTGAGTTTGCTGAAAAAGCATATAAGAGACTCCCAAAATGTATGGAGGAAGGTACTCTGGTCTGATAAGACTAAACTTGAACTTTTTGGCCATCAAAGAAAACGCCATGTCTGGCGCAAACCCAACACATCACATCATCACATGGTGGTGGCAGCTTCAAGCTGTGAGGATGTTTTTCAGCAGCCGGGACTGGAAAACTGGTCAAAGTTGAGGGAAGGATGCATGGTGCTAAATACAGGGATATGTGAAGTAAACAACAAATAGGACAAAATACCTGAAAAAGTCAATGTGCATAACTATTCACCCCCCTAAAGTCAAAACTTTGTAGAGCAACCTTTTGCTGCAATCACAGCTCCAAGTCGCTTTGGATAAATCTCTATGAGCTTGCCACATCTTATCACTGGGATTTTTGCCCATTCCTCCTTGCAAAACTGCTCGAGCTCTTTCAAGTTGGATGGTTTGCTCTTGTGAACAGCAATCATTAAGTCTGACCACAGATTTTCTATTCAATTAAAGTCTGGGCTTTGGCTACTGCCATTCCAACACATTTTCATGACTCCCCTTAAACTACTCAAGTGTTGCTTTTGCAGTCTGTTTGGGGTCATTGTCCTGCTGGAAGGTGAACCTCCATCCTAGCCTCAAATCATGCACAGAGTGGTACAGGTTTTTCTCAAGAATATCCCTGTATTTAGCATCATGCATCCTTCCTTCAACTCTGACCAGTTTCCCAGTCCCGGCTGCTGAAAAACATCCCCACAGCTTGATGCTGCCACCACTATGTTTCACTGTGGGGATGGTGTTCTTTGGGTGATGTGATGTGTTGTGTTTGCGCCAGACATAGCATTTTCTTTGATGGCCGAAAAGTTCAATTTTAGTCTCATCAGACGAGAGCACCTTCCACGATACATTTTGGGAGTTTCCCACATACCTTTTCCAAACTCAAAATGTGCCATTTTGTTTTTTGATTCAATGTATGGCTTTCTTCTGACCACTCTGCCATAAAGCCCAACTCTATGGAGCGTACAGCTTATTGTCAGCCTATGTACAGATACTCCAGTTTCTGCTGTGGAACTCTGCAGCTCCTCCAGGGTTACCTTGGGCCTCTGTGCTGCCTCTCTGATGAATGCCCTCCATGCCCGGTCCGTGAGTGTTGGGGGCGGCCGTCTCTTGGCAGGTTTGCTGTTGTGCCATGTTCTTTACATTTGGTTATAATAGATTTGATGATGTTCCTGGGGATCATCAAAGATTTGGGTATTTTATTATAACCTAACCCTGACTTGCACTTCTCAACAACATTGTCCCTTACTTGTTTGGAGAGTTCCTTGGTCTTCATGGCAGTGTTTGGATAGTGGTGCCTCTTGCTTAGGTTTTGCAGTCTCTGGGGCCTTTCAAAAAAGGTGTGTATTTATAATGATAGATCATGTAACACTTAGATTGCACATAGGTGGATATCATTTCACTAATTACGTGACTTTTGAAGGTAATTGGTTGCACCAGAGCTTTTTACGGGCTTCATAACAAAGGGAGTGAATATATATGCACATGCCAATTTTCTGTTTTCTATTACTAAAAAAAAAGTTTTATGTAAATATTTTTCTCATTTTACTTCACCAACTTAGACTATTGTGTTCTGATCCATCACATAAAATTCAGATTACAAAACATTGAACTTAAGGCTGTAATGTAACAAAATAGGTAAAAAGTCAAGGGGGGGGTGAATACTTTTGCTAGGCACTGTACTTGGTAATAATAGCATTATTCAAGAAATAGAACAGGGTTGCACTTACATTGATACAAAAAAAAAAAACAATTACTGATAAGTGTTGCAGATGATGTAGAATAATAAATATATATATATATATATATATATATATATAATATCCTACTTGGAATTATATAATATCCTACTTGGAATTATATTTAAGCAATGTAGAAGGTCTAGCAACCAAAATAAACCAGTCAACAAGCAATGACCAACATACAATCTATCTTAACAAATAGGTTCTTTTTTATGAGTGGGGATTTGACGTTTTTCGGTTTGGCTATATCTTTATTATAAACATGTTACTCTTTTCTTGCAAAAATAATTAAAAAAAAACATATTGTCAGGGTTTTTTACAAGCTATAAGTTATTGAATGCATTTTGAGTACACATTTTCCAATGTTTTAAATAATGCATAAATAATAATACTACAAAAGATAAAAAGACAGCACACTTTGTAAAAGCAAAAAATGCAAGGACAGTAGTGCCACAGATGATAGTTTTGCCAGGGGTGATCATCACAATTTCATCAAACAGATATATATTTAAGCAACTGTGTTTTACATCCCTCAAAAGCAGTTTTGCACATGTCATAACACAAATTAGTGAAGTCTAAATTTCAGCTCAAGGCTCCATGTGTCATTTAATAGCTTACGTTTGCTAACTGTAGCCAAAAAGCATGCTTCCATCAGGGACTATGAGACTTCTCATTTGCATAAGAATAGGAAGTTAATTGTGTTACTGATATTCTCTCTTCCCTGAGGAGTTCATTAAGAATGCTGAACATGATGAGAAAGTAACTTAACTGTCTCTTCGAAGAAATAGGGATAAAACAAACTTTAGGTTCTGTATTGTAGCATTTATACTCCTACAAAAAAGTTTAAAATGTGGAGTATTTTGAAATAGCATTAAACCTAATGTTAACAATTTTACTTTAAAATGTTTGCAAAATACTTTGTAAACCTTATGGATAATCATACATACTACACCCATTAGACAACCATTGTAGTTTTCACTGAATCAAACGTAGTTAAGTGATAAATACACAAAATTATATTGTAATGTCTGGAATAATGAGTTCCCTTTCTTCATGACTCTGGAGTACCATGTCATTGATCATCTTTATATTATTATTATTATTATTATTATTATTATTATTATTAATATCTTTATGTGTTTTTTTCCCCTTTAAAACAGCTTCTAGATTAGTTTCATTAATAGGTAAGTAGATGCCTAGCACACTGAGATATTGTTGCATCAAATGGAAGAACATTTGTTGATCATCACATTTAGTAATCATTGTATGAAAATGCAAAAAAGTATGGACAGCAAGTTTGAATGAATTCATATTTCTGCTTCCGCAACTGCTGCCAACTCACGATAGGATACATCATAGCAGAAAAAGGCCTAGCTGATCTACATTATTCAAAAACATTGTGGAGATTGAATAATAGTGGGCAAAATGATATATGTCTTAAACAAGTGATGTTAACAGTAGGGCATGTACCTTAAAAATAACAGTATAATGGTAGGCTTTCTAGAATATATATATATATATATATATATATATATATATATATATATATATATATATGTTTGTGGGTTGCTGGAAAGTAATTGAGGAACAAAATAGTATCAAATACATTGTGTAATATTTTTAGAAGCTGGTAACCACTGAATGTCTTACCAATAAATGTGAATGGATTGGAGCCTGGAACATAAGTATGGAGTCACTGCAGAATATATACTCTAAATATGAAATATTGCTGTCTCATACAAAAATATCAACCAGGTCATTAATATTTGCATAATTTATTATAGTTCAAGGAATCATCACCTGCTGTAATGCATTTATACTTGCTGATTTGTAGTCCAATATGTTTTTCTTAATTTAAAATGTTTGGTCACTTAGACATATGATTCGATTTCTGTGTCACTGCCATATCTATTATCAATGCTTAATAATGATTTAATATACAATATAAGAAATAAAAAGCAGGCATGCAAATTATACAAGAAGAAGAAAACAGAGGCAACTTTACATGTGTACAAGAAATAAAAGCTTTGCAAATAAACTCTTAGATTAGTTAAATTAGAAAATTAAAAGTAACTGCAAAAGGAAATAGGATTAATCCTAAAACATTTTTAATATTCAAAAAAGACTAGAAAAAATATTGGATTCTTAAAACATGCGATAGGCAGATTGATTAATAGTGACCAGGAAATGGTAAATTAGTTACATTTTTTTCTGTGTACATAAGGAACTGAAACAAAATGGAACTGTGTTCCCTTTACCAAGTAATTGTGTAATGCAGGGAGAAAACTGAAAGTGAAAATAAATTTACATAAATCACCAGGTCAAGATGGTGTACATTCAAGGTTAGAAAGGGAACAGAGACCTATAATAGCCAAATCATTATTTCTAATTTTTAAAAACTCGACAAACTCAGTAACAGAAGTTTGGAGAAAAAAGTAGTCTTACTTTCTCTAGAAAAATAGAAGATTTGATTACCTTGTATAAATACATTAAAGGTCAAAATAAGGCTATTAAAAAAACAGATTTCCTATTGAAAAGAAAGCACCACTAGAGGATGGAAGAAAAACAATTTCAACTTGGATTGTTCTTCACAGCACGGGCTGTCATTTTTTTTGGTTTGTTTTTGTCTGGATCAGTTAACAGATCACATAATGCAAGAAGCAGAGGAGATCTTAAAACATTTTGAACTTGAACTAATGGACTAATAGTCTTTTTCAATTTCAATTACCATGTTACTATGTATGTTACATTTGTGCTGACCTTATTCACTGTATTTGGTCCATTGTATAAATGTACTTGATCCATGATATGGGTGTAGCTACTCAATACTGACATAATAGCTATGCATTTCATCGCAGTTGGGAATCCATGGTTACATGCTGAGAAAATACTTAAATGATCTTGCTAGTATCTAGCATGTGCTGATCATTTGTTTTTATTATATTTCATATAAGTATATTTCAGAGATTGCTTTTTAAGTTTATTTCACATACTTTTTATATATTTGGGTTCCTGCCTTCTAAACCGCTGAAAATAAAACAGCAATGTGTGTTGAAATCCATCCTTGGCTACAGCTCAACCATAATATAATAATAATCTTGGGAATACATAGTGTTCACACTAACAATAGCATTCACTCAAAGTAAAGATTATTTATCAAGTAAAAAATATATATAATCGTTCAGACTATAGGCCCAATGTTATGCTTTAAAAACTACTATAAGATAAAAAATACTATGAAAACTATTTAATGCACCATATACAATAACATATGATTTCAACACATGCCAAAGTTCAAAACAATCATTAAAAAATATCCCCTACAATAGTTCAATCAAGTACCTTAAAAGGTTAACAATAATTCCTCCTCACACCATTACATTCTGATCACAACCAGTGCCAAACTTCCCATGTACAAAACCTCTCGGGATAACACTTACCTACCTATCCTACAAACACTGTCTTCCTTTCCTCCCTCTATAGCGATCATGTGTAAGCATGCTATGTATATTAACTGGCCGATATTAATGTTAAATAAAGAATATATGTATTAGTCAAATGTGTCTGAACTGCATTTTACACATTATCAGCCATATTAAATTCCAGCCTCGTAGATACAAGATTTGAACTTAAGCCCTACGTGCTTAAAATTTTGAAAAGTTACAACGCTATTAAATTAGACTGTTGAGAACATCGTATGAGCTACGCAGCACGGCCGTCTGTGTCAAACACAGATCAACAGGGCAGGAGAAGTAAAAGCCTGTGAGATGATCTTGCAGGCTCCAGCCACATCATCACTTGCCGCGGGGGTCCTGAATGGGACCTCCGCGGGAGTTCAACATACAAGCCGTGCCTTGGAGGGTACTCCAAGTACTACCCCGGCACCTAAAATTAACCCCCTCTATGCTAGAGGTCCCCATTGGGACCCCGAAGTGTCCCCACATTAACCCCTTGCTGCAGGGGTCCATAGGGACCCCTGCAGTCCCCCCCCCCCCACATTAACCCTTTGAAGCGACAGTTCCCGATTGGCATATATCAGGCCCCAGCTGCTTTTAAAATATTCAGATTTGCAGCCGAGGCTCCTTAAAGGACCTGCGGCAGACCATTAGCCAATTCCTGGCCGTGGGGGTACTAACATTAACCCCCCTCTATGCTGGGGGTCCCCATCGGGACCCCGAAAGTGTCGTCATATTAACCCTTGCAACTGGGTCTCGATGGCATCGATCGTGACCCCGCTGCATTTAAAAACTAAAATTTCCCACCTCGCAGGTCCATAAAGGACCGTAAAGGTCCTGAGAGCACCGGCGCTAAAAAAATATTAACCCCTGCCACGGGGGTACTATAAGTACCGACCCAGGCACCTAAAAGTAACCCTATCATTTATGGGGCTCTATACAGAGCCCCATGAACCCTTAATTAACCATGAGTAATTAACCCTGGCACTCATGGGGGCCAGTACAGACCCCCATGAGCCCTTAATTAACACTGTCACTCATGGGGGTCAATACAGACCCTTATGAGCCCTTTGTTAACCCTGTCACTGATTGGGGTCAATAGAGACCTGCATGAGCCCTTAATAAACCCTATAACTCATGGGACTCTATAGAGAGCCCCATGAGACTAAAATTAACCCCCTCAGTCCATATAAGGGTCTATATAGACCCCTAGAGGACACTATTAACCCTCAGGTTAACCCTACAAGAGCCATGAGGGTCCTCCAGGACCCTCATTACAAAGTCTAAGCACTACACTACACTATTAAATTTAACTATACACCATTAACCCATACAAAACCCTATATAACCCTATCTGTACATAATAACCCTTACTGGGTCTATCTAACACTTACTGGGCCAATCTAACCCTAACTGGGCCTATTTAACCCTATCTGGACCTAATAGCCCTAACTGGCCTATTTAACCCCTTCTAGCCTTATTCAATCCCATGTAAACCTATTTAACCCCTTCTAGCCCTATTTAATCCCATTACTTATGAGGGTCTATACTGACCCCCGTAAGCCTCTATTTAACCCAATCAGTCCTATAAGGGTCTATGAAGTCCCTCATAGGACAATGAAAACCCTATTATTAACCCCATAAGTATAAACACTACACTACACTATTCCCCCCAATAAACAACTAAATCTAAACTAACCCCCTCTACCCTAACCTATTACCCCCTACCTACCTAACACTACCTACCTAACCCTATTAAACCCCCACCTCACTAATTACACAAAAAAAGCTAAAGTACAACAAATAAAAAAATATATTTTACCAAAAATAAAAATACCTAAGGAACAAACAATAAAAAAAGATATCACAGACCCCTCCTCACTACAAAAATAAAAAAGAACATCACATCTCCCACTACAAAAAATAAACAAATAATTACACACCTGCAAAGAAAAGGCATACATAAATATCCATAACATTACAGTAATAAATACATTATAAATATACCCCTAACTACAATGCATTCCCCCTATCTATACATTACCCCATCTAGACATTACTCCATCTATATATAACCCCTTATCTATACATTACCCACATCTATACATAACCTCTATCTAGACATTACCCCCTATCTATACATTACCCCATAAGTCTAAGCAAAATAGAATAAATACAATCACTTACCTTTTTCAGATGTCCCTTCATATCACAGCCCAAGGAGAAAAAAAAAACATCAAATTAGTACATAATTAAACAGTACATATAAAAAATAAACATTACAAGTACAGTATTGAACTCACCTTTCCACCATATCCCTGTCCATCTTCTGTTCCCCTGGAAAAAAAGAAGCATCACATTAGTATAACACATACACAAATTAACACAACAGAAATAAACAATACACATTATAAATTTAAAACTTACCTGTCCGCAATGTCCCCGGCATTCTCCTCTACTGCCCAGACTAAGCCCTTGAAGAATCTGCGCTCTAAAGAAAAAAAAAAAAAAAATTAACAGAGCTCCGCACTCATGGAGCTCCCCGACGCTAATGAGGCCTCCAGAGCCTCCTCCTGTAGAAAATTGGCAATGGCGCCTTCTGATTGGCTGAAAAGACTGTCAATATAATGTCAGCCAATCAGAATGGGATACACCCCTATATCCCATTCTGATTGGCTGATGGACCTGTCAATCTTTTTTAAACCAGCAAAAGGCACTATTGCCTTCAGCCAATCACAATAGGATATACCATTTGGGGTGATTGGTTTAAGGCATCTGCACCTTCTGATTGGCTGCAGTCTGATTGACAGTGACAACCGCCAATTAAAAGCCGGGGCAGAAGACGAGAAGGACGGGGACATCGCAGACAGATACCTGTTATATTTAGCATGTTATTGTTTTGTTATGTTATGTTTTTATTTGTGTACTAATTTAATGTTTTTTTTGTTTTTTTCCAGGGTCCCAGCCCTAGGTCAAGTATGTTGATTTATTATTTAATTAATTAATTAATTATCATTAAAAAAAATATATACAGAAAAAAAAAACACACCACAGTATCGCAAAAAACACAAAGACCTTCACCGCGCCTCACAAGGAGCGCCAACGGTGCTCATAGGACACAAAGTACACCAGGGGAGAGGCTTGCAATAAGCGCCAAAAGGAGATCAGCGCAGACCTTACAATAAGCGCAAAAGCGCCTCTGCTAACAAAAAATGCACCAACCCAGGGTCTTGCAATGAGAGCCAAAGGCGCTCATTGCGAGCCACAGGATGAGCACCAAACGTGCTCTGTGCGAGGCTCGCAATGAGCGCCGAAGGATCTCAGATGACCAAAACACTTACTCTCTGTGGCAAACAGCATTACCCACCTTACAATTTTATTGCAGTCATGTTTTGACGGGCAAGTCGCTAGTAAAAAATGTTCAGTGAATGGGATAAGTGCATTCACCACCAAATATATATGGAATAATACTTTTTTTTAATTCAAAATAATCATGCAATGTGTAAAATGTACAGATTATTACTAATTATTTATAAGATGCTAGTTCATACTACCCTAAGTAGAGCTTAATTACCAATAATATATTTATTTATTAGAAACAAACATTAGCAAAAAAAAAAAGCTTTATTGCACAAAAAATAACCCAAATTTAAAAAAATGAGTATTATCCAAAAAATCTGGAGGCGCCAAACAGTCCCACATCAACTGCAAAACACTGATATTGATGAACATATATAATAGTTGGTAATTAGAGAACCTGGATTAAATAAGTGTGGTCAAAACCTCCAACCACAGGTAAGCAGAGTAGAACCCTGTGACTTCAAATGATGCCTCCTTCCTGAAGGATACTACCTATGCAGATAATTCATTTTTCTGGCTAAATGCCCCTACAAACAGATAGATGAGTGTTTGTCCAGGCACTCTTTATAGAGATCACCAACAGGTGCAAGTTGGTTCTCATTGGCTTAACTAGCGTGGATAATACCCATATTAAAATATATATATAAAATCAATGGTCAAAGTAGACACTGAGAAAACTAAAATACCATATGAACGTGACATTTAAGGTGTCAAATTAACAGGCAGGAGAATCCCATCTTTATATGTAATGGTGAGTCATGTTACAAATATGGTTGAAAATGCTTGGTGTGAGTAGGTCTCTAGCATAGTATTGATATATTTATACTCACTACGCTGAGATAGATGTAACAAAGTGAAATCAATATGTGTTGATGGATGCCAGTCCAGAAAACTCTCAGGGGCTTCTGGGACTCTGTATATTGGCAGCAATTTCACCAATACGAACCTTATATGTGATCAACATACCCAAATGGTCCTTCATCTAAGAGCCATAGGATATTACACATTGGCAGAAAAGAACATTGGTAACCACAAATCCCATATCAGATTACATACAAAGGGAAACATTAGATGCTACTGTAAGCCTGACAGAAGTTTTGCTGTTGACACGCTTCATCAGAGGCAGTACGATCCTACCGTCAGCAAAAACTGGGTTTAAATAGCCTGCAATAACATGCGTATGACATCATTATGCTCCATACGTCAATGATCGTGAGACTTTAAAATAACACAATATTATATAGGTACTGTACATCCTACAGCAGCCTAGATATTCAGCAAACAATGCTAAATACCCAATAGGACACCGTACCTGCGATGCATGCAAATGCCATCCACAAACGATTGTATAATGGGTTCCATAGAAACAAACACAAGCACCACAGGAAAATGACGCAAACATCACGGGAGGGTACACACATAGAAATATGGATAAAAACATAATAAAGAAATGGATACAAAAATGTAATTTATATAATAATCATTAGAATAAATGAAGTGTTAGTTGAGTGTCACCAGTTACTTGAAGTGCTCCTAAAAGCAAAGCAGTGATTGTTAATATAATAAAAATTCTGTAAATATGTGAACTAGAGATAATACAAAGGATAAATATATAAAGGGGTAACCACACCTGAAGATGGGCTAGTAAATGTGAAAATAAGTGAGGGCAAGTGTAAATAAATCAAAAAGGGGAGTGAAAAATAGTCTGATTGAAACGTGTATATAACGCAAATAATTGAAAATGTGAGTAAGTGAAATATTCCTAAGATAGATGTAAGGCATGACAATATAAAGGTGTGCTCTGTTGCAAATAATATGAGAACTAAAAAAAGTGAAGATGTGGGTGTTTATATAAGCCATATAGTGGATTGACAAACCATATATATTAAAAATGGTATATAATTCAGGGCAATTGGGTGAAAGGTAATGCTCCTCTGTCAAAAATGTGTATAATAATAAACCTTACTAGTCGTGTGTGAAAAAAACACTTTGCAATGCCTATAAATATACATAAATAAATGCTCCATAGGAAAAGCTCTTGTTTAAACCATAGGAGCTCTTTGACTTCAAATTATATATCCATTGACACTCCCTTTGTTGAAGTAGTCTATCCAAATTTCCTTGATATGGTCCCAATTGGACACTATCAATGACACAACATTTTATAGCCTGAAGATTATTATTATTATTATTATTATTGTTTATTTGTAACATGCCAACATATTCCGTAGCCCTGTACAAGGGTAGAAAACAGGGAAAAATACAATATTAACAACTGAAATTATTATTATTATGGTACATTTTAAGGTGTCTGGGTATTTTATGCTGGATGGAAAAAACATGATCAAGAATGCGGCAACGCAGTTGACGGATTGTTTTCCCAACATACAACAATGAAAGCATTTTGCAATATAGTAAGTTTTTCTTCTTTCCAAAGATGCCCACTGTAGGTTTCAATCATAAATGTGATGTTTTAAGTGGGGAGCTCATAAAAAGGCGGCAATTGTGGGGCATTTTGAGAGTAGAAAGTTAAAGCATGAATTTTCAATGATACCTGTATCTCCACCTTCTATGAGAATAAATCTCAACCAATAAACCCATGTGCATAAGTATACATGAAAACATGAAATAGTATGAAACAAAATACTAAACAGTAGTAAGTCATATTTTGCATAATAGCGTTTTCTAGACACATACACAAAAGTAACAGTGTATGATTTTTTGTTGTAGATTTTTAGTAGATTTTAATATATTTGTACTTCAGCATGATCACTCTAGAGAGTTCTATTAATCATTAGAGATGTGAGAGGCCAGAAAGTGCCAGTATATGAAAATGTAGAAGGAAAATTCTAAATGATTGTTATAGGATCTTGCAAAAGTGGTCATATTAATTTATAGCTTGTGGGTCAAATATAGGGAAGAGGAATTTGCAAAAATAACACAGGAAAGTGAAATAAAAACATGAAAGGAATTTAGAAATGAGTAGTAAATTACTTTCAACATAAGGGGAAAAACAAAGAGCCAAAACAGGTTTCAGCAAATCACAATATTTAATATTATTTGATATAGAATTGTCAAGAAAAATCTGTGTTTTAAAAAGCAGCTGGCACTCCTGGTGATTAGACTGCAAGCTAGACTAGTGCTAACCCACCACTGGTCTAACTCGCTCAGACCCAAATAGGTCAATCTGTTCTTGTGGTAATTCTCTATCCAACCAACAGATATCTAAGGAAGAGAACTAAGAGAGTACCCATGTGTACAGCGATTCTCTATATCTCATGCTGACTTACTATAGTGAACTTATTATTCAAGAATAGCTAACTGCTTATCACTCCACAGTGTAGGCTATGGGGCTGCATGGGTGTAGAAGGTGGAGGATCAATGGCAAGAAAAGGACATGACTAGTTGTTCAGCTGGGCTGGAAATGGAGACGGCAATGTGTGTCAGAACATTGTTGGCAGTTTTCTAGGGAGACAAGGCCCTAGACAGGATTTAGACCAAGACATAGATAAAGGGCAAACAAAAAACAGCATTAAGATATACCAGCCAGTGCTGTTTCTCATTTGTCCTGCAGTTACCCACCATTACAGACCCTGAATTGTAGACTGCGGATTTAATCCAATACATGCAATGAGAAAATGTGTGCCTTGATGCAGAAGGCATACATGGAAACATGTAGCTTTGACTCTAGTTTGATTCTTAAACTATGATCCCCATAACAGAGATGAGTGAGAGAACAAGAGAAGAGAAGTAAGGATATAATTAGCACAAAGAATAGCAGCTTTATTAAAACCATTATAACCCTAGTGACATATTAAGAAACCATATTGCAGTAATTTATTACATGGCGTACCAAGAATATAAATGTTTTCCTTCTCATGATAGACTGGAGGTGAGAGACCCAGCCAGGGAAATAGAGGATTACACCAGAGGATCTTCTCTTTGGGTCTCAGTCTGACACCATCCCCCTCTGCATAAATAAGGTGTTAACCGGTACTTTAATTTATCTTCCACTCCAGTTAGAAATTCCCACATTAAACAAAACCAAAAAAAGAAAAATAATAAATAAATAAAAATAATTGAAAAAATTAAACAAACACAGAAGGGGCAAAAGGGAAATATAAGGGAAGAAAAGAAAGAATAAAATGGAGAGAAGAAGGTGGGGGCATCAGGAGAGCTGGAAAAAGAGCGGCAGGAGAAAGGCAAAGAGGGAAAGGATAAAGAAAGCAGTGAGAAGAAAGCGAGGAGACACAATACATAATATAAAAGAGTCGTAAGCATAGATACATTTGTCAGATTCTCAATAGACCCCACACCTAAGGAACAAAGACAAAATTAGGGATAGATTCCAAGAAAACAGAAAAGTGCAAATAAAAATTCACAACCAAAGAATATCCAAGCAGAGGAGCGAGAGAAAATTACACTATCATCTACTACAGACTCAGTACTAGCTGTAACCATCAGATAATTTACAGTTAATTCTGGCACAGGCAGTGACATTGCAAGCCTCTGCAGACACACTCATATCACATGTGTTCACTATCCAGCAGAAGGAGGACTTAACTGAGAATATATATACCATAGCAGCAGATATTGAATCACTCCAAAAAAAAAAACAGCTAACCAAAGGATCTTGCAAAACCGGTCCCTCAGGAACAATTTACAATTAGTACGAGTTCCCCAAAAAAATCTCTGGAGAAGCTAGAGGAATCGGACATTGATGCAAATCTAATACTAATAGAACAAGCCCATTGTTAGGGACCCACAATAGACAAACTAATAGAACAAGCCCATTGTTAGGGACCCACAATAGACAAACTCCCCATTGTATTTTCTCTACAACATTTTCAAACTAAAATGAATGATCATGAAAGTGTTTAGAAAACAATGTAATGTATTATAGCAAAACAATAAAGTCATGTTTTTCTGAGACTATTTTGTTCAAAAGACAGTAAGATATTCACTTCATTGTGCACAAATGTAGACACTGACAGCATTACATTTGTTCTGTTGTGTCTTGCACACCTTCAAATCTTCCAAGGAGACTTTCAGGGTCTGCATGACTCTCCAGAAGACACCAGAGAAGCTGTGTCTTCACTCCTGGCTCCCAACAAAAGAAAGTTTGGAAAAGACTAAAATGATTGAAATAAATTCAGCTCTGGATGCATCTGCTCATGAAGATAGTGACATGGACTGATCTCATATTAACAAATTATGAGATGTTTGTAATTTAATGGAAGCTAAATGCCAAAATGTGATCTATCGTTTATCCCTCATTTGTGTTAATTGGAGATTATGCTATCTAGGGTATCCTTTTGTTTAGTTAATTTTGTTCTTCTGTTTTTCTGCTTAGCTAATTAAAAATAATGCTTAGATGCGTAGTGACTGAAAGCCTTCTTTGTCCAGCTCAAGCCTATGGACATTTACTCCTTTGTATGTTGCCAGTGTTTACATATTATAATACTTCGCCGAAGTCTTCAAAAATGACTTTTCTAAACTTGGGCAAAAAAAACTAAAGTTCCTGTTATGTGTTATTTATTTTTGGTATTATTAATAAGTGTTACTTACTTACCAGAGTCAATACTACACTTTACAAAAGACATCAGATCCTTGATGGAGAAATATGTTGTTTTTAGTACAATCTTCATCAAACTTTCAAGGCTGTTCAGATGAAACCCTTCATGGGTGAAGTACCAGAGGATGGCAAGTCCAAAACAAAGGTCAGTCCAAAAAAGAACAGGAATTGTAGAAAATAGAGCAGGAAGACACAGAAGCAACCATAAGCACTCCCAGTCACATTAACCTATAAGAGGCACTGAGAGCATGCTGGAGCAGCAATAAATAGTACCAAGTGAGGTGCATATTGCCACCCAAAGAATTAGATGAAGCTCTTATCAAAATACTATGCAAACCAGCCAGAGATGGAAAAGACCCAGGTTTATACTGCTCAAAATCCCCTTTAAATATAGCAGATAAGTTAAATTCTTCACAACAAAACCAACACATAATTATGAGTCTTGATGCAGAAAAATCATTTGACTACATAGATCACAAACACTTTTTTAAAGCTACACAAGTTTGGAATAAAAGTATTTTTTTTAGAAACTTGTAAATTTTTGTGCAGAACCTGTTTTAAATGTAGTAATACATAACAATATAGCTACACTTATTTCTGTGAACAGGGGGACAAGGCAGGGCAATTGCACCACTGGCAATTGCAATTACTGGACTACCCTGCAATATCAGTTGGGCGGCACTGACATAAAAACCTCTCCATTTGCGGACAACATGCTTCCATTTGTGTCTAACCCTGCTATATCTCTGCCTGCAATCATAACTACAATCAACCAATTTAGTAGGGTTCAGGCTATACAGTTAATTTTGAAATCTAAAATTTTTCTATTTAATTCAGACCCTCCAGCACCCCATCACTGTGGATATACTGGGAATTTAAAAAACTGCTACACAAATTAAATACTTAGGCATATTAATTCCAAGTAATTTACAATACATTTACTCATTAACCATTCCACCAATTATTACAAGAACTAGGAACTTGCCCGTCAAAAATGAAGGGAATTACATTTTTATTTAGGAAATGCTGTTTGCCACTCAATGCGAGTCTCTCCCCCTGTTACATGATGTATTTTTTAAAAAATGTTCATGTCATATTCTTAATGTATATAAAACTCCAACAATTATTTGATTTAGTAGTTAATGTGTATATTTTTATAACATGCAACTTGTCTCTCCTCCTGTTACCTTAATTTTATTTTATTGTTTTTGATCTGTAGACATTTCCTGTCATATTCCAAATGTATTGAAAACTACACAAATTAATAGATTTAGTAGTTAATGTGTTTATTTTTATAACATGGAACTTTTATAGTATTTGTAAGCAACTCCTAAACCATGGTTTCATAACTTTGTCACATTTTTTTATTTTAAGCTATACATGAATATTATGAGAGTGTGTAACTTTGGGTTGAAACAATCTGTATTTTGTAAAGAATTACATGTTGTATAATACATGTGTAAATGTTTATATTGAATCCAGAGGAAGGCAAACAGAAAAAAAACAATTGAAATGTAGCCCATTGTCTCAAATGAAAAAAAAAATAATCCTTTTTGGATTACTTCATGGATGAATACTCACTCTGCAATTATACATGAAGGTACAAAGCACTAAATACATAAAATCAACCCCCTTAACTAATTACAATCCAATGGATAATTTGAATCACTGAAACCCAGAACGACAGCATCAAAAAGTCAAAATACATACATGAAAACTGATAAGTACTAACTATATTCAATTAAACCATTAAGTATTAAATTGTACATTAATTGTTTCAAGCCACTAAATACATACAATGAAACCCATAAGTAATTACAATCCAATTAATATTTGCATTCCAGTAACTCAAAGTACATAGATTGAAACTCATACGTACATACAATGAAAGTACAAACTATATTCAATTAAATCAAGAATTTTTAAATTTAAAAAACATGTTCTCTTCTTTAATATGGTTCTTAACAATGTTTTTGTTTTTGTGTGGCGTGCTTTGTCAAGTTTTGTAAAGGGCTGTTTTTTTTAAAAAATTTGATATTGAAGTTATAGTAGTGGTTCCTCTAAAAATAGCCCATCAGACGAAGAATGTTGTCTTTGGGATGTAACCAGTGTATTTTTTTTTGTTCTTGAAATACTGGTCCTCAGAAAAGACCCCAAGAGTCCTCCACATCTAACCACTGTTCTGATTCTGTTCTTTTGTATTTTTTTTGTGTAAACACATTTGTTTTTATGGTTTTCGTTCTTGAAAATGTCACATAGAGTTGTCTATGTGAAATTGTGGTTTCTCTTAAAAGAGTCCAACAAATGTGCACTTGTGTCTTTGGGATGTTACCACTATTTTTGTAGTTTTTTATTTATTTATTTTTCACATACTTTGTTTTCCTTATTTTTTTTTGTTATGGAATTTACAACACCTCATAGTAGACGATACTTTTTGTAAATACTCGATTATCATCTAATAATTCACCTTGACTTTCATTTTTTAAATGAAAACTTTAATTTCTTATTCTTCTTTGCATCTTGAAAATGCCACATAGAGTTGTTCATGGGCAATTACTAGTTCATGGAAAAAGAGGCCAACCAAGTTGAAAGTTTGTCCTTGTGATTTATTGATGGTCATAGCAAATGCCATGATAATGGGAAAACGTCTCCTTTGAAGTACAAAGGGCAAGCTAGCTTCACTTGGAGCCAAATCAATTCTTGGTATGAAAACAGGTTCACCTTTATGGGTACCATTCAGAATTTCTGCATGTATGAACTGTACTCTTAAAACCTGAACAATTAATCTGGTACCATTACAAAGTCCTTTTTTGGGGTTCATATTTCTCAATAGTGTGACAATGGCTCCTTTTTTAAGTTGCAAAACATGGGGTAGCATTCCAGATGAAGTGAAAGAATTTATAAATTTAGTTTAAATTTGATTCACTGTGTTTGTCATCAGCCAGAACAGAATCTGCACTATAATAATTTTTTTGTGGTGCGTCAATTAATTTCAATATGTCGTTATTGATATCCAAAGCATCTTTATTTTAGGATGTTAATATTACTTTCTGTGCAAGCTCAGAATAATGTTCAGTAGTTATTCTATTTGGGAATACAGCTGATATGAGTGAATCTTTGCAAATCATTTGTGCTGGGATTTCCACAGTATCATCTGGTAAATTTGTTATTTTGTCGGTTTTACCTTCACCAATTTCATTTAGCCAATCATTGAAATCATTTTGGCCTTCAGATTTCATATTTTTTCTAATCTAAGGTGTGTAAATTCATTCCATAGTGGACTTGACTTTATACATGGTTCCACAATGTCTGTTCGATTTCCATGAACAACCACAGGTAAAGTTTGTCTGAAATCTCCACCTAATTATATGACTTTTCCAGCAAAAGGCAAATCATTACCCATGACTTCAAGCAATAAATGATCAATACATTGCAGAGCATGGCACGGCATCATAGTGGCTTCATCTATGATAATTTGGATTTTTTAAATGTATTTGCTTGAGATGATTTCATTCTAATGTCAGACACTGATGTTTCCATAATTGGAACTGGAAGCTAAAATCCACTATGTACTGTTCTGCCACCTACTAACAATAGTGCAGCAATTCCAGTTGTTGCAAAGGGCAGTGCTATTTCCCCTTTAGCTCTAATTGAACTCATCGACAAATTATAGAGATACATTTTTACAGATCCACCGGGTCCATCTAGATAAAAAATAACCCTCTTTGAGCAAGTCATCATCTACTGCTTGTTGTATTGCATTGAAAGTGTGCAATTGCAAATCATTTAAAATAGCATTTTTTTCTTCAGTTTTTTTTTCCACATCAGTGTCATAGTCCTTGAAGTTTATATCATATATATATTGTAACAGTGCCCCCAGAGGTGAGAGCAAGACACGTAATGAAGAGTTTTCTCCAGGAAAGAGAGAGTTAAATTACTGGAGCAGTGCTAAGTGACTAATTGAACCTGCAGGTGTTGTAAGCATGTTAAAGGCACACACAGAGAGATGGGTGTGGGCCCAGCAATTAGGCTCTATTTGGCCTAGCAGAGCGAGGTCAGAGCCTCACTACAAGCTAAGAAGGATGATTGTATGCATCTACCAGTGAGAGGGAAGGCATTGTTTTTGTCTGCTGAAAGTAGACATCGAGACCCGAAAGTTCACAGAGGAGACTGTTTGCTGCAGAGGAAAAAAGGGATTTGTAGAGGAGCTGCTGCAAGGATTTGGCCACAGCAGTTTTTACAGAGGAGACTGATTGGTGCTATCCCAGCGATTGGAGCAGAGGATCCATTACAGCTGAGAGAGAGACTGGATATCAAGGTACAATTACAGAGTCTGATAACCCCAGGGAGAAGTGTGTGAAGTTAAAAGATTTGTAGCCTTCACCAAAAGAGGTTGCTAAGGATCCCTGGATGTTGGGTAATCTGGAGAGTAGGTATAAAATTGAAAGACGACCGTCTGCAGAGAAAGGACGTTTTAAACTATTGAATATGGACTATTCAAAGACTGTATGTTTTCACCTGAAGGCCGAGAAGCGGCTTCAGGGCTAGCGAGAGGTTCCTGATGTTAAGCCAGTGCGTTTAAGTAGATGTTTACTTCATGCTGAAAATAAGCTATTTTTGTTTATGTTTGAAAACTTTTTATTAAAAGAGATAAAAAGCACTTTGGGACTCGATTTGTTTATATGAAGTCACAGAAGAAACCAGTAGCCAAAGGCCAATTTATCACAATATATATATATATATATATATATATATATATATATATATATATATATATATATATATATTAATATTCTTTGAATTTAAGATAAACCAAGCAGTAAGTGTGATTTGTCGATGTTCATTTTGTGCACGCGCATTTTCTTCATTCCCAGTATAAAAGTAAACTAATTGTTTTTGTGGCAAATGTACAGCTAATCAATATACTGCATGTGAGCTATCATGCATTTCAGATTTCAGAAGCCGTCACATTGCTTCTGGTGCACTGACATAGCGAGCATCTACATGAGATGCCAGTTCATCATGCATCATTGTCTTGTTCATTTGGTCCACTTTTCACCACCACAGTTGCTGCATCATATCCTTTATAAATATATTTATAGATATATTTAATTGATTTAATAGAAGTGCAAGCTTCCACATTTATGTGTGCATTATACTTCATTAAGAGATGTGGATTATATGGCACCACATATGTGTTATTTACACTTTTCCATATATTATTGCCTTTGGACCTATTCGTCTTCTTTACAATGGATATCTATCACAATTTGCAAAAGTTTGATCTCTAAATTCTTTTGGGAATTCTTTTGTGCATTTTTTATTTTTCATACACAGTGATTATGGGTTTAGCTTTCCACATGGACCATGAATCATATGATGTGTTACAAGCTCATATAGTGTGGCATGTTTTTGTGGATGTGGTAGTTCAGCAGTAACTATTGCAATCTCTGCAGTATTCCATTTATGGTTTTCTTCCAGTAGTGTAAGAATATGTGGATGTGAAAATCCTCTTTTCAAGTAAGTTTGTGATGGTTATGTAATGTATTAATGCTGTTAATTTTATTTTGAAGATTATAGCCACTAAGTCTGATCTATCTGAAGCATTTTGTCCGGGTTTGAAATAATCTACAATTTCTGGCCATTGTGAATTACATGTAATGTTATAAATCAATATGGTTTGCCAAATTTGGTTACAATAGCCATAGCATCATTGTATCTTTCTCGCATATTGCGAGGAGATCCTTGGAAGAAAGATGGTAAAATTATGGCTCGGCCAGCTGCAAGCTCTCGGTTTGTAGCAGCTTCAGCAACATAATCCATGAGTCCAGAACACTGTTCAACACGTGGTTTATTTTGTTGAAATTTAAATACATTTTAATTATTAGCTTCTACTTTCAAGTATGAATCAATGATCCATTGTTGTGCCAGTTTTTCAGCACAAGATGAGATTAAATTCACCCCTGATGGCAGTTTGAGCCACTTTAAATTCAAGCATGGAAATATTTTTTCTGACACGTTTTTTAGTGTTTGAGTAACTGTCAAGTAATCATTTTGGTTGCCATCATGCTTCACCACTGGGGTCTATGGATCTAAATTTGTAATTATTATATTGATGTTAACGAAAGGTTGCTGTTCATTTCTTGGATATATTCTAATATCCCCTTTCAAAGGGTGGTTCACCCTCATCATTTTGAAAGACCATTGCAACCTCAATAGCTGTTGGTAAGTTATAACTTTTTTTATTAGAATGCCGATCTCTTTTAAGAACCATATTGACTCTAGGTATTGGCAACTGATTTTGTGGGGCATGAATAAGTTGTTTTTCAACCTCTGACAGTTTTTTATAAGCTTGAGTGTATGGATTTTTTTCATAATTTAATCAAGCTCAGAAAAAACAGTGGCTAAGCATTTTTTTTATTTTCAGCAAGCTGCATCCGTTGTTCCACAGCTTCGTTTGTATCTAGTACATATAGTTGAGCAAAATTTGCTCTCCTTCCTAAGGGTGTAAATGTGAAGTACGATGCTAAATTTTCCCTTGTACTTTAAAGCAGTAAGGGACATGTCCTTCAACATTAGCAGCTAATGTAGCACCCATTAATGCAAATGAAATGGCACTATTTTAAGATCATATATCTTCTTTAAAATGTTTGTAATTTGTGAAAGTTGGGTCATTCATTATACTTTGTAAGTATGTGGGGAATTCTTGTTGTTGTGGACGTTTTACTTTGCCTTTTTGACAGCAACTAATAAGCCTACCATCTCTTGGTCTTTCCTTTGCAAAATGATAAGCCCCACAAAATTGACAAAGCACATTCAACATACCAAAATTGTGATCTGTAAAAAATGAACTATCCTGGTAAGCAAGGTCAACATTACAATTGATATCAACATTATTATCATTATCATATTCTTCACATGTGGGTTGAACCATATTTGTTATTTTCTGATCTCTCTTACGCTAGCTTTTGGTTCCTGGAGCATGTCTTTTGTTATGAATACGTTCACATTCTTCTTCCCGTACTCTTTTCGTAGATTCCTCCAACTGTTGCTGTCTCCATCTCTGTTTTCCGATCCTGTGTTTATATTCCTTGCTTGTTTCAGCCTTCTCAGCCATTGTAATCTGTAATTAGAAATTAAAATGTTTATTTTGCATCTATAGATTATGATAATCAGGCACTTGTAGATGAAGTAATGATTTTCCTTAGCTTACCTGAAGCTGCAATTTATTCAGCTATGCAAGTTAATTTTACACAGTTGTCAATGTGTTGGTCCAATCTGTGAAATAAACATAATTTTTAATTAAGCTTTTTTATGTTTTCTTTGGTTCTGCAGCATACAGTCTACAATGGTTATTTACACAATGCACTTCTCCACATACCTTACATTTTTTAAACGATTAATTGGTATAGTTAGTAATTAAGTTGTTTTTGTTAAATTAAATAGACTTTTTCTTTCTTTTTTTCAAGAAAAAGGCAATGAAGGCAAGTTTGGTGTCAGTGATACATATGACACACAGCTGCAAAGTGTGATTCATTTATTCTAAATTTAGTATATATTAGTATTTATTATTCCTTAATATATTTACATTTAAGACAAAATCAGAACTGCTATTATCTTCAGTTTTATCATTTGAAATAGCAAAACACTTAAGACTATATTAACAAAATTGTAATGCCAACAAAATCTAGTTGACTTTAAGGTACGGGCAAGTAGGCAGTAATAAAGACTGACTAAGAAATTATTTAATGCAAAAAAATATAATGTACCTGGTCATTTTAATTTAAGGGCTTTCAATTCATGCACATATGCCAGTCTGTTAATAAACGTGGCGTGCAGGCAAAGTGTGACACCTGCAAAACAGAAAAATATATATGTTAATATTTTGTAGATAAAATATTTTTTTTTATTTAAATTTAATGTACATTTACTATCATTAACAATCAGATACAGCTTACAATCTGTTAAATGACCATACATTCTAATATTTATACAATTTTTTTTTATTATTCCATTAATAAATTATAAATAGTTTATTGTGGTATATTTTAATCTATTTGGTAGAATCGCTATGTAAGTTACAATGTGTAAAATTACGTCACCATGAAGTATAATATTTAGCATAATTTGTTAATATTTTTGCTTCAAATAATTAATTAATACATTAATAAATACTATTACTTTACCTATTAGGTGTAGATGTAGTTTTTAGAAATCATCAAGAGTTAACGTTCTCTTAATACATTTTGTCCACAGAAAACTTTCAGACACACAGTTGATTATCTGAGGAGAAAGAGAGAAAATTCTGAAAGTGTCCAGTATTTATAGTGTGTTAGCGTGAGGACAAACCTCTGCATGCGCAATTTACAGTTTTTCCACCATTTTGGATTTTTTCACTTCAAAATGGAGGATATTTTCTATGTTTTGGGAGACTTGTGAGAAGCGACTGCGTGCCTCGTGTGGTTTGGCTATGTGTTACTGGCTTTGTGTAACATGTACTGGCTTTGTAATGGTTTTTACGTCCTTCGGCCTCGTTTTCGTTGTGTTTACATTTTTTTGGCCTCTATGTTTGTACTCGCATTTCGCTTGAGAAAAAACTCTAAATATGCCTCAAATGAACTTGCAACCTTACTCACAAGCTCCCAGGCTATCCCCCTGTGGTGTGTGTAAGTTAATTTGAGGCATATTTGTTGTGTTTCGCAGGTGTTTTGAGTTCTGTGTTTCAGCCATTAAATTAGTTATTTTCCGGGGTCCCCAGTCCATGTAGGTGCTTCGGTTCCTAATTCCTACGGGCCGTCGTTTTTTTAACCACACTGTCCTACTGGCCTGCAGCGCTTATCACGAGCCCAGCATTGAGTGCATTTGGCCCTCATGCCTCAACTGCTCGCCTCGCTTCCCGAGGCTCCAAGAAATTGTAAATTCTAGCATTGCGTGATGGGAACTCGCAATTACCACAACTATTATATGTGATGTACTATGTAACTATGTAAAGAGATGATCTGTTATTACTATATTGTGGAAGTCAAAAGCTCTAAAGAGTTTGAAAGCCCACCCATCTAATGTGCTATAAGCTACATGAATACCCAACAAATATGATAGATACTTCTAGGCCCTATCCCAATCCTCTTCATGTTTTTGGACATTTAAAACACATTTGTAGCATGTCAAGAAAATATAGTGTTTTTTTTTTATTTATTCATACATTGCACTTCCTTGTTCCCATCTCCTGCCAGTGAAATAGCTAAACATAACCTTTAATTTAATAGCCATGCTTTAGAAATGCAACTCTAATCTGCATGGTTCTAGATCTTTTGAGCCCTTTTTTTTAGCTCTAAACTATAATTGGAGGTGCAACAAACAGATTAGAAATAAAATCTCAAATATTATTTATTAGTTTACCTAAAGACGGAGCAGTACATGGATAACTAGGCAAACCCTATGAAGTTTACCCACACATTTAAAAGTGCTCAATTATAAACATAATTTATGAATATAATTTGCCTTCAAAGTCTATAATTGCATAGTTTTCCAGCTCATACACATTCATCTTACATAGCATTAGTTTGCATCTAAAGTTGTTTTTAGAGAGATAATCTCATTTCATAACAATTCAAAGGCAGTTAAACAGACCATTTTGCAGCCTTAACAAATTCTGCTTTTTTTTAACCAGGTGAACAAATACTGTATATAATAGTTTCAATGCAATTAATTTCCAACAACCCTTAGTAGAGGAAGGAAGGTTAAAGAGAGGAACATCTACAAATGTCCTCAATTCCATACAGCTGCCAATTCCTTGAATGTTTATAAATATCTCAACTACAGGATAAAGGTTAATGGTGTATGACTGTAATAAAGAAAACATTTACTTTTCAGAAAATGCAAAGGATTTTACAGTTGATATAGTTTTTGCATTATTTTAAATGAGAACAACCTTGAGCTTGACCTACCACTGTAAGCAGAACTATAGAACAGTTCAATTATTTTAAATTAGTCTTTTTGCTTGTGGAAGGAATGTATGTCCGTAGAATAGTACTATTGTGCATTACAAATTGACTGTTTTATTTTCTGCAGCTTTAATGATTTTCATTATCTTCTAAACTGATAGAATCTATTCCAAAACCAATAATCTCTTGAAATCCACCAAGTCACAAATTACTCATTAGAGATATTTTCAGAGATCATTACCTTTATCAAAGATTTAAGCTTTTCTTTCCCTGGCTGTTCAGTTCAGCTCAGTTAAAAAATGGGTAGAGGACTAAGGTTACAAATAAGTAAATCACAAAGCTGTATAATTTATTCCAAATGTCATTATAAAATTGTATGGAGTTGTAAATAGTCAGAAATGGCTCTGATCTCTCACCACAAATACTTATATGTCTTATTTTTAGCTTTTTCTTTTAAGACTTCAAAATAAGTTTGTCAAAGTTTCTTTTTTTTATTCCAAAATAATCTCACATCAGCAGCACCCAAAATTATAAAAAATGTATCATTTTAGCCCTTCCACCTATTTTCTGGACTTATAGTTGACTGTACTTATTGATTTTTACATCTGAGTAGTTCCGAGGCTGACAAGGTAAAGTTAAATAAGAGTGGTAGTTACACCTTCTGGATTGGAAGCTTCAATGAATAGTCCTCTCAACCTTTGCACCAGTCAGTTTCTATCTAAAAATAATAAATGCTATCATGGCTAATAACAGTTGTATATGAATATTAATATGAATGTAAACACAGCAGCAACTATTTATTATTCAGATTTTTTGATTGTGTACTACTATTCAAAAATACATATTTGACTCAGATCTGACACGTGCAAGTCTTCTATATGTCCCGAGTTACTTATTACTTGCGCCTCAACACAGAATTAGATAAGGCAAGTAAATGACACAATGAATATCTATCTTCATCTACTGCTGATGATCATAATGCTTTATTTTTTAATGCTTATTTATTGGAAATGTTAAAGGGTCATTTAATTCAGTACAACTTGGAGCACACCACTGTAAAGTACCCCTAAAAATATGTTGAAATACTTTCTCACAGAAAAAATCATAAATGAAGAATCTGTTTACATGAGACTCTGGCAAGTTCTCCAGGCAGACTGATAAAAAATGCTGCATGCAGAGAGCAGAAACAGAAATAGGGTTAACACTTCACAAATTCAACTGTGCAGGTAAATGACTGCTGGAAACTCCTAAATATGTTACTTGTGGGTTAACTGATGGCTGATTACATTCCTGAATGCAGAGAATAAAACATAAATCTTGCACCGGTAGGTGTCTGCATGTGTTGTTAATCATGTAACAATCAACACTGTGTTTGTAAACAGACCCAAGATTTTAGCTGGTATTAGTGTAATTAAAAAAAACAATAGATTATTTTAACATAAAATCTTGTGCTCTTTCACACCATGAACAGCACTCATAGCAAGGTAAATGGCCCTTTATGATAGAAAAATAACAAAATGAGAAAAAAATATATTATTAGCAATGTATTTTATGTAGAGTGCCAGCAAATTCTGTAGTGACAGGATACATAAACAATGGATATTCAAATGGACATTTATATTAGAAGGCAGATTAGACAAGAGAGCACAATCGTACATAACTTTTGGTATTTGAGGATATGGGGGTTTTGCTCTCTCTCAAGCATGCAATCTAAGAGGGTCATTTGTATTTGATATTGATCATCTTTCAAATAAGAAAAAAAAAAACACTCACAAACCCAAGCATTAAATCTGATGAAAAAGTTAATTTGATGTTTGGAATTTCTTCATACAACCTGAACCTTACAAACGTAAAAGAAAAGAAACACAGAGTCACCAGTGCTACACAATGTTCTTTGAGAAGAAAAACTCAATCTGGGATACCCTTATTACACTCTAGTATTAAGATTCCCAAGGTTCTCTCTCACACCCTTCAAGATGTTAATGTTACCCTCTGACAATTCTAGAACTTAGAAGAACATTGTACAAGCTCTGCCAGATGACCCACACCACTCTTTATACTCCTTAGAAGGTTGTTTTCCTACTTAATTTCTTCCTCAATTTAGAAAAACAAATACCTAATGTCCAGCTTTTTTACTTAGGTTTTTGTGTCACAAATTCAATGTTTATCTACAGTGATACATTTTAATTTTAGTTTATAATTGTTTAATTTGCATTAAATAAAGCAATCCATACATTTCATTTAATATCCATAAATTAAATGACATCTATGTACTATCATCTTATAATTTATGAAAAAAGAAGTGATGCACAAATAGGCTTATTAAATTCTAAACATGCATTGTAATATTCACATTTAAAGTTTGCCCTCATTTACTCCTTAACAAATTAACATTCTAGTAACAAATATTACATTTCCTTACTTACTTACTTAGGGCCTCATTCAATTAACGACCATAGGAGATGCTTGGCCGCAAGGACCGGCTGCAGGCTACGCGCCTATGCGATTCTCTTGCGGCCGAGGGCTCCGGCAGGCTTGTGGCCGAGGGCTCCGGCCGGCTTGCGGACGGCGCCCTGTTATCCCTTGCGACCGCATGCACAGCAGGAAAGCCCTTGATTTTACACGGCCGCAAGAGTTTTGGCCGCAAGAAAGCCAAGGTGGCTAATCATATGCTACGTGAACCCTCTCGTCAAGGTCGTAATTTGCTAAAACCGAGCTGCAGCTTACTTGCACCAAAAAGGCCCGCGAGCACCAATTAAGCACATACAAAAGCCACCCTTCACTTTGATGATATGTAAAAGTGATTGGAGGTGTTAGAATTCATAGCACAACATTCCCCTACACTCAAATCTGAAAATCATTTTTAGTTTAATTCATGTCACATTTCTGTGTACAAAGTCCCACGGGCTTGGAGCACATCAGACCTGCAAAGGCTGTGGGATTAGCCTCCGTCAAGCCCGTAAATGGGTAAAATAGACCCACGGGTCGTAAAGGGCATAATTACAAATCGTAGCATAGAAATGCCACCCTGTACTTTTATCAAAAGTGAAAGAGATGTTTGGTCTTAGAATTAAAAGCTCAACATTCCCCTACTCTCAAATATGCAAATAAAGACATTTAATTAAATGTTCAATCTTCCTGTTCTATCATGCAAGCCCGCACGGGTTTGAATAACCAGCTACGGGCTTGTAGGTAAATCCCCCAACAAATCCGTACGGGCTTGAGCAAGGAGCTACGGCCGTGAGTTATGGCCAGAAGTCTCAAGCCTGTAAACCTGTCTTTCCTGGTGCCAACTGGAATCAATTAACCAATAGGAAGATGCCAATCAAGGCTGCAAATAGTTTAAAAGTGCAGGAAATTTGTAAATCTGTGACTGTGTTGTATACTGTGCAAGTGGACACACAGGTCTTGGAGTTGGAGGGATTTTGAAGAGAGAGAAAGAGAAAGAGAGAGAGCTAGCGAGCGAGAGCGATTGATAGAAAGAGACAGAGAGAACGAGACGGAGAGAGAGAAAGTGAGTTAGTGTGTGAGAGTGCGTGTTAGAGAAATAGAAAGTGTGAGAGAGAGAGAGTGATGGAGAAAGACAGAGAGGGAGGAGAGGAGGAGAGATGGAGGGAGAGAGAGAGAGAAGGCAGTGCAGTGAGAGGCCAGGGAGAGCAGGGACCCCAGCCACAGGCTGACTAGCAAGCTGCTGTTGGAAAAAAAAGAGCAGCAAACTTTCATCCTCGGGAGATTGATACGCTCCCACCACTCCATATTAACCAGCGGGAGTGAGGTGAGGCCCATGTAGAGGACAGATGCCTGGAAGGCAATTGCTTTCGAAGTCTCTGCACTGGGACATGCCAACCGGACCTGGCAGTCTGTCCAGCACCAGTACCAGGACTGCTATATGCATGTAAAAAAGAAGTTGGCGGACGAGGCAAATGCGGTCCGTGGAACCGGTGGTGGGCCTCCTGCTACCTTTACCTACCCCGGTTGGGAGGCCACAGTCAAGGACATGATAGAGCCAGCGGCAGTCGTGGGCATCCTTGGCCTGGTGGACTCGGGTGGGTCAGAAAGCCTGCAATGTGAGTACAGTATACACCTTCACACCCTCATATGCACGCACATGTACCCCACACAGATAGATAACTGATGTTGAATTGCACTGTAAAATATCTGTTTGTGACTACAGATATATGAGGCAGCAAAAACCATGTAAATCCAGTGTGAAGAAATATACTTGTCAGAATTGTTAGCAATGAAATATATGCCCAATACCTCCACCCACAACTGATTGTGAATACCGTTTTGCAAATCTATTGATGTTACTGTTATGTTTGCTGTTGGTTCAGAGTGCGTATAAAGCATACATGACAACTCCATTGCAATTGTTTTTTTATTGTCATGAGTTCCCCTGTCACACTCTACCCCATGTTAAACTGGCTCATTCATAGCTGTTTGACTTAACACTCCTACTGCTTAGAACCCATGTACATCTTGAAACTAGGTATAGCGGATGTATCTTGTTTTATGTGGGCATTTCAGTATGTGCTAGAAGAGTGCTGCCGCCAACTCTAGGGATGCGGCTACGCTCGCGTCCCTATGTAGCCGTCAAAAATAGTTGGTACACCCAAAGCCCCTAACCCAGCTGGGCTGGCGTAGCTAGAGTCGGTGGCGGTGAGCTTCCAGAGATGCGCACATACAGCAGGATAGGTCGGTATTGCTGTAGATCCCGATTGATTATACATCCCCATGAGACTACATGTATGGATGTGCACTACAGCATATGCGGATACAGACTCTGATGGACTGCAAGTGTGTGTCGTGTACCAGCTTAATCTGGACCATGTTACATTAGCATGTTTACACACATTGCTGAAGATTTGTCACAGATTGGTCTGTCTCACACACTGGCCAACAGATTCAGATGAGCACATGTCCTAATGAACTGCAGTTGGCACACTGCACCAGCATCACATATTATAATTGTCAAACTGCAAGTTGTCGTCACGCTTTGCGGCCCTCGGAAAGCAAAGGCCGCAGCTGACAACAACTCGCAGTTTCACAAATCCCTCTGCCGTGGCTCCCATCAGCCCTGCAGCCTTTCTGCTCTGGTGGCATGCACGGGTAGCCGGGAAGACAAGAGTGCGCGCGCGCACGCGCAGACGCCACATAAGCGTGCGCGCGCGTCTACAGCATTGAGGTGAGGGAGGAGTGGAGGGAGAGAGACACGGGGGAAGAGAGACACGGGGGAGAGGAGGGGGAAGAGAGACACGGGGGGGAGAGGAGGGGGAAGAGATACATGAGGGGGAAGAGATACATGAGGGAGGGAGGGAGAGGAGGAGGGGGAATAGAGACACGAGAGGGGGGGGAAGAGAGACACAGGGGAGCAAGAGGAGGAGGGAAGAGAGGCACAGGGGAGCGAGAGGAGGAGGGGAAGAGAGACACAGGGGAGGGGGAGGAGTGGGAAGAGAGACACAGGGGAGAGAGGAGGGAGAAGAGAGACACAGGGGAGAGAGAGGAGGGGGAAGAGAGACACAGGGGAGAGAGAGGAGGGGGAAGAGAGACACAGGGGAGAGAGAGAGGAGGGGGAAGAGAGACACAGGGGAGAGAGAGGAGGGGGAAGAGAGATACAGGGGAGAGAGAGGAGGGGGAAGAGAGACACAGGGGAGAGAGAGGGGGGGAGAGACACAGGGGAGGAGGGGGAGAGACACAGGGGAGGAGGGAGAGAGACATGGGGGAAGAGAGACACGGGGGAGAGGAGGGGGAAGAGAGACACAAGGGGAGAGGAGGGGGAAGAGATACGTGAGGGGGAAGAGATACATGAGGGAGGGAGGGAGGGAGAGGATGAGGGGGAATAGAGACACGAGAGGAGGGGGGGAGAGATACACAGGGACAGGGGAAGTGAGATACAGGGGAGGGGAAGAGAGACACAGGGAAGGGGGAAGAGAGGCACAGGGGAGCGAGAGGAGGAGGGGAAGAGAGGCACAGGGGAGCGAGAGGAGGAGGGGAAGAGAGACACAGGGGAGGGAGAGGAGGGGGAAGAGAGACACAGGGGAGAGAGAGGAGGGGGAGAGAGACACAGGGGAGAGAGAGGAGGGGGAAGAGAGACACAGGGGAGAGAGAGGAGGGGGAAGAGAGACACAGGGGAGAGAGAGGAGGGGGAAGAGAGATACAGGGGAGAGAGAGGAGGGGGAAGAGAGACACAGGGGAGAGAGAGGGGGGGAGAGACACAGGGGAGAGAGAGGAGGGGGAAGAGAGACACAGGGGAGAGAGAGGAGGGGGAAGAGAGACACAGGGGAGGGGGAAGAGAGACACAGGAGATGGAGGGGAGGAAGAGAAACAGGGGAGGGAGAGGAGGGGAGGGACAGGATGGGGGAGGAGACACAGCGGAGGGGGGAAGAGATGAGGGTCTGGGGGTGGAGAGACACAGGGGAGGGAGACGGGGTGAAGAGACACAGGGGAGGGAGAAAGACACAGGAGTGGGAGAGGGGGAAGAGACACAGGGGAGGGGGAAGGAGAAACAAGGGACGGAGAGGGGGGAAAGAAACACAGGGGAGGGAGAGGGGGAGACACAGGGGAGGGAGAGGGGGTTAAGAGACACGGGAGGGAGACAGGGTGAAGAGACACAGGGGAGGGAGAAAGACACAGGAGTGGGAGAGGGGGAAGAGACACAGGGGAAGGAGAGGGGGAAGGAGAAACAAGGGAGGGAGAGGGGGGAAAGAGACACAGGGGAGGGAGAGGGGGGAAGGAGAAACAAAGGAGGGAGAACAGGGAAAGAGACACAGGGGAGGGAGTGGGGGGAAGAGACAGAGGGGAGAGAGAGGAAGTAGAGGGCGGGAGAGGCTCACAATGAGTGCCAAAGCCACTCATTGCAAGGCCAGAGATGAGCGCTGAAGGAGCTTATCGCAAGGACAGTAAAGTAGAGGGGGGTGAGGTTCGCAATGAGCCCCTCCCGTCAAGTAGAGGGGTAGAGAGGCTCGCAATGAGCGCCGAAGGCGCTCATTGCGAGGCCAGTGATTAGCGCCGAAGGCGCTCATCGCGAGGCCAATAAAGTAGAGGGAGAGGCTCGCAATGTGTGACAAACACAATTGCCAGGCTTCAATTTGTATTGCCGTCATTTTTGACGGGCAAGTCGCTAGTTACATATATTCATGAGCCATGGGACCTTTCCTGTTATCTGACCGTGAGTGCTGGTAGCAGCAGTGAGCAGCCTCTACATGTCACAGCATTTTACTGGAGATTATATAATCCTGCAGATTTAGTGGGTTATGGTGGGGTTATGGTAAGGGTTTCAGATTAGGATGAGGGCTAGGGCTTTGGGGTTTGTGTGTAAGGTGAAAATTATGTATATAACAGCGGCAGCACCATCTATCAGCCCCTTGGTCCAACTGCCAGCCAGGATCCACAATGCTAATGATGCAGACCAATCTTTATTTGCGTCAAAAACATTCACAGCCAATTACAAGTCACTATGATCTCAGGGATATGGAAACACACATCAATCAATTTTCAGGACAATACTCAAATACAAATCTTGTCTCATTTCAGTACCAGCCAGGCATACCCTGCCATCTCAGGGACAAGAAATCCCGGGCCCTGAACCTTCCCAAGATGCAGGACCACCTGCAGCAGGACCACTTGGGGAAATTCCACCTGGGCCCTCAGCAAGATGGCAGCAATCAGCTCCAACAATGCCCCTCCAGCCAGGAGGATGATGGTGCCTAGGTCCCAGTCAATGTGGGCTGGGCAAATTGGGAGACCCGACATGTGGGGACAGCCGATATGGTCCCATCCTAGTTGGGCCCAGGGTATGGAGCCGCAGCTACTGGTTCCCCAGCACATGGAGCGGCAGATAATGGTGCCCTGGAGCATGGGGCCGCAATTTACGGGGCCCCGGCAGGGCATGTGGCTACAACCGGCCGCGCAGGCCACTCCAACCCCGCAGGCCACTCCGACCCGCAGGCCTCACCGTTCAGCCATGCCTCAAGCCAGAGGACTCAATGGTCTGGGTACTAGCCATCACAAAGGCCAGGGAGTCCGGCGCTGTCAATGGCACAGTGCCATGACTTCCTCGCTCCCCTCCAGCATGAGCGGGAGAAAAACAGAGAATGCTGGAGATGAGATGACACAATGAGCGCGTATTTGAGGAGCTGAGGAGGCATCACCAAGTGCTGGAGGATTATGCGCAAAGGGCCGAAATGGCCCGAGAAGGCCAGCCACCTTGACAGACCCGACAGGTCAGATCTATTGCTGTCCAGGTGGATACAATCATTCCCCAGCCTACCTCCTCAACCTCCCAGACCTGACCCCCAGCATCCAGGGCAGAAGAGCCAGCCACCCTTCCAAGAAGTCGTGGCCGGCCTAAGACCAAGGAGGCCAAAGGCCAGGAGGGTCATGAGCCACAGAAACGAAAGCGGAAATAGGTCAGAACGTGTTCATGTTGCATATAGAAGCAATTGATATCCAAGATCTATTGACGTTGAGGTGTTGCAGTCAATGCATATATGGTTCCAAATGATATCTTTTTCTTATCTCTTGAGGTTCAAATCGACTGACGGAATGGTTGCCTCAAATTTTACTTTTTTTTTCTATAATTTTCCCAGATAAGAATAAATATAATGTATTGCTCACATTATCATTGTTTGTTTTCGTTTGTACTGTACCATGATTTGTTAAACACCAGATGAATGTTACAAAACAACGTTATTGTATTAGTACATACATCTTCTTTCAATATACGAGCCCTGTGTTAATGTAGGGTTGGGGTAACAGCCACTAGTGCAGCTGAGGGTGGAGGTAATATTCCTGAGTTTGATTCCAGTAATGGCTATGCATGATATTCGTGTTTCTGACACATGGAGATATTCATTCAGGGTAAATATCAAAAGTGAGTACACCCCTAAGTGAAAGTGTCAATATGTTGTGGGGCCACCATTATTTTCATGCACTGACTTAACCCTCATGGGGATGGAGTTCACCAGAGCTTCTCAGGTTGCCACTGGAGTCCTCTTCCACTCCTTCATGATGATATCATGGAGCTGGTGGATGTTAGAGACCTTGCACTGCCCACCTTTGAGGATGCCCCCACAGATGCTTGATAGGGTTTAGGCCTGGTGACATGCTTGGCCAGTCCCTCAACTTTTTACCTTCAGCTTCTTTAGCCAGGCAGGGGTCTGCTTGGAGGTGTGTTTGGGGACGTTATCATGTTGGAATACTGGCCTTCGGCCCAGTCTCTGGAGGGAGGGGATCGTGCTCTGCTTCAGTATGTCACAGTACATGTTGGCATTCATGGGTTCCCTCAAAGAACTGTAGCTCCCCAGTGCTGGAAGCACGCATGCAGGCCCAGACCAAACATATATACACAAGTCTGTATATGTTTTATATAATATGTTGTCTTAGGGATTATTTCAACTACTTTTGCTCAGTATAGATGTATACTTTTGGTGGTGGGAGTGACATGGTCGGGGCCTGCATGAATGCTGCCGGCACTGGGGAGCTACAGTTCGTTGAAGGAACCATGAATGCCAACATGTACTGTAACATACTGAAGCAGAGCATGATCCCCTCCCTTGGGAGACTGGGCTGCAGGGCAGCATAAAATAACGACCCCAAACACATCTCCAAGACGACACTGCCTTGCTAAAGAAGGTAAAGGTGATGGAGTGGCCAAGCTTGTCACCAGACCGAAAACCATATTGAGCATCTGTGGGGCATCCTCAAACTGAAGGTGGGGGAGTGCAAGGTCTCTAGCATCAACCAGCTCTGTGATGGTATAATTGAGGAGTGGAAGAGGACTCTAGTGGCAACCTGAGAAGCTCTGATGAACCCCCTGCCCATGAGGGTTAAGGTAGTGCTGGCAAATAATGGTGGCCACACAATTATTGACATTTAGTGCCAATTTGGACATTTCAAATTAGGGTTGTACTCACTTTTGTTGCCAATGGTTTAGACATTAATGGCTGTGTATTGAGTTATTGATGGGTCAGCAAATTTACTTTACATTGTAGCAGAGTGTCATTTCTTCAGTGTTGCCACATGAAAAGATATACTAAAATATTAATAACAATGTGACGGGTGTATTCACTTTTGTTAGATACTGTAGGTTCACTATTATGATGTGAGCCACTTACCGACACCTGTCTCATATTTGTCTGGCTTTGTGTCATATAGATTGTCAATACCAACCTTCCCTCATGGTTTAAATAAGTAATGCAAACACACTGTGAGAATTCTATTGTTACCCCTAACTGGTGGTGCAGAGCACAGATGTGGAGTATGAAGGTCCTTTCATTGATGTTACAGAAATGCTATGTTATCAACATTGGCGAGGCAAACACAAACAACATCGTGGATAAATCATATTTACTATCTACAAAAATTAACAAAGCAAGCTTGCCACAAAGCCACAGGTTGACTAATCATCACAGGTATGCAAAGGATCATGGTGGAGGGGGGTAGGATACAACGTCCAAGTAACACAGGGAAATAGGGATATGAGAGCAGAATTCAGGAAGATGACATAGATGATCAGGGGATTTACAGTGTATAACCCAACATGAGGCAATATCATTTATATCATTATTGTTATTACATATATAACAGTCAATAAAGAAAGACCACAATAATCCAGAATAAGGTGAATAACATGCGGGGAGAGCAACGTGTATGCTTGTGTGTTAAACGGACACTCTGATGCAACATCAGAAGTATAAGTGCTCAATCAGTGAATGCTATGAGCCTATGAGGTCAGTTTTCATGCAACAATAAGCAGCCCCTACATAAAAAACCTTATTCAAAAAGATGGGGATCTGACCAGGACCATATCAGTCAGATGTTACTTATTCCAGATAACTCTCAACAAACCTGGCAATATCAAGGATAGTTTGTTCTCTGATTGAGCATCTATACTCACTCTTGTTACATATGCATAACTGAAGATTAATGTAACCTCAATAACTGTTAAGTCCCAAGCCTGGATTTACTCTTCCCCATATGTAAAGGGAGGGTCACATCAGCATTGAAGAAGAGATCTGGAAGGGTTTGTGCTGCAGGATTTACAACAGTCCAAGTAGAGGAGAGGATAGCATGTCTAAAGCAATAGGTACATATGAATCTAGGTAGAGTATGTGAGCATACACATGCTGTGGATATACCAGGAACATGCACATACATGATGACATTGACATGGCCATGGAATGTCAGGATGTTTATCTTCATGCCTTGTTCTGACCGTGATCTGGAATACAAACACACAAATAATATATTAGTGGAAACCTTACATATGCCATATGAGCAGCCACCAACAGATGCAGGTATGTCGGCACACATGTTAACATGTTATGCATTGGGATCTCGTACAAGCTAACCATCTGTCAGATGATAATGATAGCCTAGTCTAATTTGTCCTCATGTGGGAATATTATGATTAGTATAATTATCTTTTATTTGTATTGTCCAAACATATTCCGTAGCGTTGTACAGGGGAGAAGAACACAAAAATATACAGTATGTAATATTGACAACGACAGAAAATGGAACGCCCTGTTTTGAGCGTAAAGTCTTGGAAAAACAGATTTCTTCCCAAAGGCCCCCACAAGATTAGAAACTCGCCACTTCTAATCTAAAGGTAATGGACATGGGGAAGAGTAGATAAGGAATAGCAAAGTTAATAAGTAAGTGAGAGACACATACGAAGGAAGTTGTGTTAAGAAGAAAGTTATGCATTAGTTGGAGAGGAAAGGGATCAGATGTAAAGTGTGATGCACTATTATGCAATAAGGTATCTGCCCCTAGTGGACAGATAATGTAATTTGCAGATGGGACAGTCAGGAGAGACATAGTTTAACCACAGCTTGAGTAAGATTAGCTGATGGGCGAATAAAAGGAGAGAGGTGGACATGAGAGGTGAAATGGCTATGTTGTAGACAAAAAGGGGAGAAGTAAAAAAGAGTCTGAGGAAAAGGCAGGGGATGTGAGGAAGAAGGCAAGAGAAAACATAGTGTAAAGGGTTAATCGGAATAGTTAGCAGAAGTTGCTAATCGTTCAGGTGTCGAAGACTTGTGTGACTAAACAGGGGGGGGCTATACAGGGGTGGGTGGGATCAGGGGACTGAGAGAGAGAGAGAGAGAGAACAGTGCAGCCTGTAATAGAAATGGAAGATCACAACTATCACACATTGATGCATGTTCGTACATCCACATGTGGTGCTTTACCTTGGATGGGTCAAGTGGAGTATTCAACGAAGAGATCTGTTCCCCCAGGACACGTCTGCATGGTCCGATAAACTTTTCTGACTGCTTCAGCAATACATATGGGATGTCTTGGGGAAAAGAAAGTTAGGAATACATTAATGGAGTTATTAGTCATTTCCTCTCATGCATAGACGACATTGATGTAGCTGATGTTTTGTTTCTGTACAGGTCGTTTCCCATGTTTGTGTGGGTAAACAATGTGTTGACACACGGCAGCAGTTCTGTAATGGCAATATGATAATATGAGTCACACAATCCATATGATATATTGCACAAATATTCATAGTTAACACATCATTGAGACCATTCCTGTTGTCTGACTGGGAATGCTTTTACCAGCATTCGCTGACAAAGAACAGGAGAGATCCCCTCTTTGCATCCCACGAGGAACATTTATTATGGTTTACAATATGCTGGTATGTTCATATTCCCAGATTCCTATGAATTGCATTGACCTCCATGGGATGTGGAATAGCATGATCAGACAATGGGAACATTACTGTTCTGTGAAGAGGTTTTCGAATACGATTGTGAGGCCTATATCCATTGACATTGTGGAATATATCATACCATCCATTTAGCTTAGTTTCTGGAGGTTTTCAGATATCAATATATATGATGTGTATGAGAATGTGCGCATACTTACCATTAACGGATATCAGAGCAGGCTGTAGTTGATCGAGTGTTAAGAATGCATCAGGAGACATATGTTAGATCACAAAGCTATCCTTTACTGTGGACTGTTGGATAATCTGTATGACAATGGGGAAGGAGAAAAGAGATGTATTAGTAACCATAATCAAGGAACATTATAGTTGGTTGCTATTGGTTTTCGAACTTACATGGGAAGTACTCCGGAATGACGTGGGCACGTAGTCATGACCCCTGAATTTTATCCTCACCAGGGGGAGGTACTGAGCGCTCAGCCAGTTCAAGCGGAGCATCATCAATGTTCCCCAGACAGTTGGCCTGTACTGCTTTATTGTGCAAACAACAGCCGGCCATGATGATGTGACAAACCTTCACTAGTTTATACTGTATCGCCCCGCCAGTGAAATGTAAACATCTGAAGCACATCTTCAGGAGGCCAAAGGTGCGCTCTATTACATTCCGGGTTCTGGCATGTGCCGCATTGTACCTCTGCTCCCCCTCTGTGTGTGGATTGTTCACAAGGGTCAACAATCATGGCAAACACCCATATCCTGCATCACCTGAAGGAAACAAAAATGTGAGATGTAGATATGAATGTGATGTTGTGATGCTCGTTAAAGCATCTGAAAATATACACAATGATTCATGGGACGTTAGTTTAGGGATCTCTGGGTTGGAACTTCCTACTCCTATGACAAGGTCACATCGGGTTAGGTACATCAACAAGCTACGATGCAATGGCTCAGTCAGTGGCTCAGTCGGCACACCTTCTTTAGGGCGCAGGGCAAATGAGCGCGGACAATATGGCGCTGACAGAAGCCGGCGACGGTAGCACACTATTGAAAATTGGGTGGCAAATGTGCGTAGATAAAAGAGCGCAAGTTGTAGAATCTATCGCCTAACAGGCCGAAACCCTCTAACCCGAGCCCTCAGACCCCATACCTAACCCTAACCACTGAGAGCACATGCCTAACACTAGCACTCAGAACCTGAACCCTTAGCCCAAAGACCCCTAACCCTAAAACCCCTAAGTCCATCCTTAAGTCCTTATATTAATTCCTGCGCGCAGATGTCGGGCGTGCTATTGAGGGACGGGATTTTGTCTGTTGGAACATGCGTTGTGGCGCATTTTTCACGCAACAACCTAATAGCATTACAGTGGAACATGATGTATATGTTAGGGGATTCACTCTTGGTAACATATGCTTGCCTGCGGTCCTTTATGGGTACTCACCCAGTAGCCAACCAGGTGGAGCTTGTCCGGACTCAAAATAGCGATGGGTGGATAACTGACACAGGATATGGGCATCATGAGTACTTCCTTGGAAGCCTGCAAGCACATTTTGTATGTGCATGTCTGCATCACAAACAACCTGTACATTGATGAAATGATAGTGTTTGCGATTTCTGTACAGCGCTTCCTGATCTCTAGGAGGTATCAATGCTACATGTGTACAATCTATAGCACCGAGCACATTGGTGATACCTCCTATTCGAAAGAAATCCACTTTGACCTTCAAGATCTCTTCTACAGTGTGGGGGTAACTGATGTATCTGGCAGCTTTCGGAACAACAGCATGGAGGAATGTGCTCAGGCACCTTGAAAGGCTTGCCTGAGACATTCCTCCTACTATGCTAGCAGTGGTCTGAAAACTACCAGATGATAGGATGTGTATGGCGGCTAACATCCGTGTCATGCCTGGGATGGCTCTATTGGTCCATGAGGAAGGCTCCAGGTCCTCCCTCAGGACTGCATAGAGCTCCTCCGGGCTGGCACGGGTTAGCCTAAAACGCTCATACACTTCCACATCAGTTAACCCCTCTAATGTGACTCTCTCCCTGTACACCCTGGGTGCACAAAGCCTCCTGGAAGGCACCGGGGCTGGCTGGGCAGGAGCCCCCATTTGATGTGCAACACCCTCTAGGGGGTCTCTCATCTGGCCCCCCCAACAGCTGATCACCCACATCAAGGTCCTCCTCCCTGTCTGCAGGTGCCCTCATATCCCCTGTCCCTGTGCCACTGGAGCTCTCTCCCCTAACTGACCCCCCACCATGACCCTAGGCATATCCTGTGATGAGCCAATTGCCTGCCTTGGTTCCGGACCACCATGGATTGCATCAGCACGCTCACCCACATTCACTCCCAGCTGCCCCTCTCTGTCACGCCTCAGCTACTCCTCAGTCGCACGTCTGACATCCGGGTTTCCGATCTGCAACATTCAAAACAAATATCCATTCCTACGACGCTGCGCTCTACTCACATACCTATACACCGCACTCAGGTTGCAGCTATCCATGATGGTTCAGACTTGCTTATTCCTGGCTGATGATGTTGTTTTAAAGATTTCTAACTACCGCAGCTGTGATTATCCTGGTGGATTTCACCAATGGAATAGCTAACTAGTGTATCTGAGCTTCATCATGTTATGAATTTCCCTGATCATGGATTGGTTTAGCCATTTATATTTGTAACCCCTAATGTTCTGGCCCACATTTTAATTTTGGCCCATGCTAAGTGATCTATGTAATGTGGCATTGAAATATAGCCAATAATTTTGTTCCCAAATGTAGATGTGATGAGTGAGATGTAAATCAAATGATGTTGATATGTTTAGGGACACATTTTAGCCTTTGTGAGTGCTAAAGAGTTAATATGGCAGCCATATTGAGTATGTACATGATAATAAAAATATATATTTTATTTACATATTTGATCATTGGGGATTGTTTTGCCAGTAATTTGAATGCCTTTTATTGCTTCATCAATACTTTTAGGGCCCTTGCAGCCCTGTTTCATTCCAAGGCCGTAAGTGCATTGTGTAACCCGCAACGGATGCATCCTTAAATTTAATATCTAGCCATGCCGAATCACGGCCTTGAGATTCCTTGAGATGTGTGTTATATTAGATATATTATTGTGTTATATTAGATATATATTAGTTATATTAGATGTTTACACTTCCTGAGTACACTGGAGAGAAATACAATTGTACATAATTTTCATCCTATCAAGATGTGTGTTTTTTTTATGTTTTGACACTTCCTACATTTACTGAGTACACTGGAGAGAAGTACAATTGTGTTTTTTATTGTTTATAGGTTTGGAGAGGAGTTTGGTGGAGGTAAGTTTTTATTTTTTATTTTTTTATGTCTCATACGTTTCTACACTTAAGGTGTTCCAAACTGCTTCTTCGATGGGGCTTGACAAGAACCTAGTTCCAGCCTAGCCCAGCAGGACCATGTAGTTCCTACTACCTCTGGTACAGAAGATGGCTTCAGGATAGGTACCATGCCCAGGAATATGAATATGTGCAGAGGATAATGCAGATAGGATATTAGTGGCCTCAGACATGGGCCACTCCCCACACATGATAGAAGCACACAGTAAATAGCCGCATACCTTGTATATATGCGAACTGTAACTGACCCTTCCACATTGTTTATGAAAGTTTGGATCTAGCGTGTTTCATCAGCACCACTCAGGTCCAGAGTGAGAGGTGCTGTACACCCCTCCCACTGCTCTGTCACAGGCTCTGTCCACTTAAGGTGAATTACTACAGTTACAGTTACAACAATGATATACAAGCAGAAAGAGTGTTATAGGCGGAGGAGAGTAGGAGGAAGGAGTAGGGAGGAGAGAGGAGTAGGAGGGAGTAGGGAGAGGAGGAGGATGGTGGAGAGGAGGAGGGTGGAGTGGAGGAGGAGGGAGGAGGAGAGTGGAGAGGGTCCTCAACCCCAGTCGGGGAAGCAAGAGGCTGGGGGCAGGTCCAGCACCCACAACTATAGCCGGGAGGAAAATATGGTCCTCTTGGAGGCAATCCGTGCCCGCCCCGTCATCACCTCGGGGGGTAGGCTTGGCCCAGGGCTGATGCTTGGCAGCAGGTGCTCAATTTTGTTAATGGTGTGGTGTACTGTGGACGGAGTCTGCGGTCTATCAAACACCGTTTCGATGACATCAGGGCCGTGATGAGCATTAAGATGGCTTAGGAGGACGAGGGGCGGAGGGTCAAGTACCTGGGACATGAAAATATTGCAAGGGCCATTCTTGCACCCTCTGCCGCAGCAGGACCCAGCCTCCATGTCAGATGAATATGACATACACCAACATGCCACCACATGTGCATCACACACACACTACACATGTACATGATGACACTGACATGTCGGCTCCACGAAATTAACAAGGCATAGATGGATGCATCATTAAATTCATGAAGCTGAAAAATCACTGTCATTCCTGGTCACCACAACAGTAATCAAGCAGTAGAGCAGGTGTGTCCAAACTCGGTCCTGGAGGGCCACACACATGCCTGGATTTGATGATAACCCTGCTGCGCACAGGTGAGTCAATCGCTTCTTCAGTCATCCAGATTGACTCACCTATGCACAGAAAGGAAATCATCCAATCCAGGACAGAGTTTGGACACCCCTGTAATAGAAAGTCCATGGCCCTCATTCAATTGCAATTTGGCCAATTGAGTAGGGCTCTAAATAAACACATAACATATTTTTTTATAGAAGTTCTAAGTTAATGAAAATCTTGCTTTTGGATAGATTTTTACTAACTAAAAACGTATTTAACAAAATATGCTATGTACTTATTTAGAACCCTATTCAATTGGCCAAATCACAATTGAATGAGGCCCCATGTATTGGTGTGCCCGTGCAGCCTATGCAGTTACAGACAGCAACCGTAATACAGATAGTGTTGTGAGCCGAGAACCATCAAGAACAGAAACCTAAGAATAGATAACAGCTAGTATAATGTAGTTAATCAGAGTTGCAAAGAGGAGAATCATCCATATTCAAGGCTAGATGTCAGATAATTAGAAATGAACACATATCAATGAGCTAATCAACATACTAATGACATGTACCTTTCTTCTCTATCTCTCAGCATCCAGGAGGAGGTCTGGGTCCTGTGACCAGCCAGAGGTGGCGGGGTCATCGGCCCCGTACCAGGAAAATCCAGCACAGGGGGAGGAGGAAGGAAGATCGGAGGGCCCTGGGTCGGAGGATGGGCAGGTCATTGACCTTGTGACTCACCCGCCACAAGCCCTGGGACTCTGCCCAACCTCCAGAGACTTTCGCTTGCTCTGGGGCCCTCCTACGCCCTTGGGAAGACACCTCCTTCCTGACACAGTAGTGTGCTGGCCTGGTCGCCACTGGGCACACCAGGCTCCAGCTGTGGACCAGACCCTCCCCACTACACCTCACCAGGACCACTCAGGAGTGACGTCACCGCAGAGCCAGGTTTTGCAGGTGGAGATGCTGGCTGTTATGCAGGAGCAGCTAGCCAGCATGCAGAGGATGGAGGCCAGCCTGCTCCAGATGGCGGCCAGCATCTCTAGCCTTAATTCCCATGTGACGCACAGCCTGGCCAGGCTGTCCAGGGAGGTGAGGAGGCACCATATGATGTCGGAGTACCTTCAGGTCAGGCTGCTCAGGCAGAATTGCCCCAGCCCACCATCAACGGGGATCTCCCAATCCCCCCATCAGGAGCAGCCTGGCCCTCCTCTCCTCCCATGTGTCCGCCACCAGCCATACCACAGTGCCTTGCACTGCCCGCACCCCCCCCCCCAACCAGCACCATCAATGGGGAGACGTAGAATGGGCACAGATGATGTGGGTCCTAGGCCCAAGCGGAAGAGGACTTAGGGCCTCATTCAATTGCAATGTGGCCAATTGCTTAGGGCTCAATTTCAGCACAGAGCATATTTTTTACAGGTGTCTGTAGTTAGTGAACTTCTATCCAAAAGCAAGCGTTTCACTAACTGCAAACTTTTGTAACAAAATATATGCTCTGTGCTTATATAGAGCCCTTTTCAATTGGCCAAATTGCAATTGAATGACGCCCATAGGGTCTGCAGACATGTTTTTGCCTTCTCAATAGCACTCCTCAGTGACCATCAACAGGCCTCATTCAAATGTGATTTGGACAATTGAATAGGGCTCTTTATAAGCACAGAGCATATATTTTTAAACAAAGTTTTTAGTTAGTGAACTTATATCCAAAAGCAAGGTCTTAAAACTTCTGGAAAAAATATGCTCTGTGCTTATATTTAATTGGCCCAATTGCAATTGAATCATGCCCAAAATATCACCACCACATAGGCCAAGATCCAAAACTCTGGAGCTGGGCTAGATTCAGTTAGTAGTGTGACCAATAAATTGTCACTTATGAGTGCTGTTGAGAAGAGATGCTGGAGGCCCTATGATGTTTTCAGTCCTTATTTTGTAGGTTTTGTCTTTTTTTGCTTCTTTATTTTTGCTTTTTTCAGATCCATGAAGGCATCTCCTGCATCTGCAAGCATGGTGGAGGAATTATATGAGGTGTAAGGTTTTCCCAGTGCCTCTCAGGTAGACTTGCCTTCAATGGCAGCCCCCTTAACATGTAGCTCCCACAATCTTAAAGCTATCATATTGCCAGATATCTCAGACATGATTGTTGTTAGCTTAAATGTAGACTAATACCGCTATGGCGGTGGACTTGCAAAGTCTCACAATGGAATGTTAATGACAGCCAGCATTAATATATGCACTAGTGAAGCATGTAATCCTGACCTCAATATCAGTCTGAGAACAGATCCTTGGGTCTGATGTAAGTAACAATGAATCTGGCTGCTGACCTTTGTGTCCTCCGTATTAATGGCTATTTGCCCATATTACTGATTATCCACAGACCTAGCTAATAGTTAGTAATGCTTGCAGATGGGAATCAGGTGAGTTGGTATATTGGCACAGTATTTAGAACTGTACTGTACATACATTGTGATTCTTTTATTTTATTTTTTTGATCCTCCTCTGTTTTTTCTTTTATTTGACCACTTATTTCAAATTTTTGTTTGGTCAACACACTGTATGTGTGAAACTGGATTGGATTACACAGTCCAGAACTTGAATCATCTGTATCATGGAGCAGACCTAGTTACAAGTTGTAAGTGCTATGCACATAAATGGTTTCTTCAGTTAAATCGAGAGATTTGTGATGATCCTTTTTTTCATCAGATTCCGGTTGCAGCTGTGTAGTGACCGCTTTTCCCCCTGGTAGGGGCTATGCATCATGCTTATTCTAGACTATTAGATTGGCCCCTGTAGGTTTCCCCTTTTTTCCAGCCTCTTGCTCTCCCAAAACCCGCCCGCACCACACCCATGATATTAATGCAGTTTTGACCACTGTCGATTGTGGTCTGTCTAGCAAATAAAGCGTTGTTATACTGTTATGTGAATGCCCAATCTTGACCACTGTGGATTATGGTATGTGTAAAGAAATAAAGCTTTGTTATACCGTTATGTGAATGGCCTAACTTGACCACTGCTGATTGTGGTCTGTGTAAAAAAGTAAAGCTTTGTTATACCGTTATGTGAATGGCCTAACTTGACCACTGCTGATTGTGGTCTGTGTAAAAAAATAAAGCTTTGTTAGACCGTTCTGACTCTGTCTGTGTGTTATGAATATTTTGGGTTCTGTGACATCCACATGCATTACATTAGTGTCACATTCCTATAGATGTAAACTGATGAGCCCTAGTTAACATGCAATAGATCAATACATCTAAAACTGTTGAAGAGTCAGAATAGTCTTAGATATGATATGTTCCCAAATATCAGATCTACTACTAATATAGGGTTAATATCCATGACAAGTCTGTTTAGTGATACTGTGGAGTAGGAACATTCCCCTGAGGGCCTACAATGAATAGGACAGGTGACACTGGAGTTGTTTTCCAGTTCCTTCTCTAGTTGATTGGGATTAGTCTGACCTCTCTGCTAAGACGTACCCACCTACACTGGCCCTACGTGGTATAGCTCACAGCTTCATTGAAGTACACAAACCCCTTCACCAACACCATCTAGCATATGTGTGAATACAGTTAGTTGCCCAATAATGAACATGCATTGGCTAAATATCCTTAGGTTATTATATGTTGTAATGGTCATGCACATGCCAATATGACAAACCATGCTGCAACATGCATAATATGATTAAAGCCACGCTACCCAATTCAATAGCAAGAGTAAAACATGAGTCAGGTCATATGAACCCTTTGCCACGCACATGAGCTCTATTGTGATCCCTGAAATCTCTATCTAATTGCATATACAACTGGCTCATCACATCTACATTTGGTAACACAAATATTTTGCTAATTACCCTGCCACATGGCATATATCAAGGAGCAGGGCCAATTTTAATGTATGTTGTTCAGTTCTTTAGTTGTGTCCAACTCTATGTGACCCTATGAGCTGCAGCACATTCAGCTAGGTCTCTGCTTGCACTGTTCTCAAAAGTTTTTTGAGTTTGCATGCTAAATATACTGGTGTGGTTTGTCAGTTCCTTCTCAAGTGGATTGGACCTTATCTGATCTCTCTGCTTTGATGTGCCCACCTACAGTGGCCCTACATGTTATAGCTCACAGCTTCATTCAGGTACACAAGCCCCTTCACCACCACCACTTAGCAATGCTGAAGGGGAACATACACCACACATATCTACTCTGACCCATCAGGAAGGGCCGCAAGCACAAAGGGAGACTGTCCAGAGGCTCTGGGATCGACAGCAAACTCACCTCCATCAGGGATAATCTCTGCTACGCCCATCCTGGTGGGAGCCATGTGCCAGATGTCTAGCCATTCCCATTTGGTGAACTTCCAATCTGTTCTGCTATTTATCAATTTACATGGGTGAGGGTTGCTAAGTGGTGGTGATGAAGGGGCTTGTGTACCTGAATGAAGGTGTGGGCTACTGTAGGTGGGCAGGTCAAAGCAGAGAGATCAGACAAATCCCAATCAACTAGAGGAGGAACTGACAACCCACTCCAACCCACTCTCTTTGGCATTCAAACTTTTGAGAACAGCACAGGCAGAGACCTAGCTGAATGTGCTGCAGTCCATAGGGTCACAGAGAGTCGGACACAACTGAAGAACTTAACCACATATATTGAAATATTCCCCTGGTAATTGATATATGGCATGTGGTGGTCTCATTTAGCCACTATTTGGGTTCTCTAATGTGGATTTGATGAGCGAGATGTGTATTCTATCGTTGATAAACTTTAGAGCGCGTATCGAATGTGCGCTGTCATTTGAGCGTCGACACATGCGAGCAGCAACAGCAGCAGGCCCGACAGGAGGCTAGGGGATCTAATGATTAGGATTAGGCTGCGGGGTGTAAGGGTTAGGATTAGGCTGTGGCTACAAGGGTTAGAAGGGTTTATGGGATTAGGTCATATCACTTGCGCCCTTTCCTCGACGCGCAATAGTCCCAAACCTTACAACTGCGCAATGATGTTGGCACGCTCATGTCAGCTACATGTTGTCAAAACACATCTGCTGTGCCCGCCAATGTTGGGGTGACATATTCTATTATAGGGCTGTTTTAGAGGCTACAATGGAACCTGTATGTGTGTTGACCATTCCAACATATGAGTAATATTAAACTAATTTTAACAATTATTAATTTGTAGGCCGTAATGCTTGGGCCTCCATTTTAGGGTTACAGGCTTAAACCATGTAGTATGCAAAAACCGTAACAAAATGGATACCTTCAACCTCCAAGCACGTACAGGCTTTAATAACGAGCTATGGGCTTGGAGCACATTCAGTCCCCAAGCCTGCACAGGCTTTAATAAGGAGCTACGGGCTTGGAGGACATTCACCCTCCAAGGCCGCACAGGCTTGAATAATGAGCTACGGGCTTGATCATTGAAGTCCTTGGGACTTTGACGGATTTTAAAATCAAAGTATTTGGCAATGTGCAAGCTTGAGAATGTTTTGCTATTAATCCTCATGGCCCCCATTATATTCCCCATCATTTACAGTGCTTTGCAGTGCTGGATTGAATATATATTGGCTTCTATAATGCTTTGAGTTTGTGGCCTTCAACCTCCGAACCCGTACGGGTTTTAACAAGGACGAGCCTGCAGGACTTGGGATGGAAAATAAACAGTAAATTAAATATAGGATTTGGACGATGTGCAAGCTTGAGAGGGTGTTGCTATTAATCCTCATGTCCCCCATTATGATGCTTAGCATTTACAGAGCTTTACAGTACTATCTTGTATTTATATTTGCATTTACAGTTTTCAGACTTTGCGGCAGGAAAACAAGATTAACGGGCGCGGGAGAAACGCTTGCGGCCGTTTGCATGATGTGCGGCCGGCCGTAAGGGGGATATCCTTGCGGCGCGGTCCATTTGAATAGCAGGGTAGCAGTAGCTCTACACAGGGCCGTAAGATGGCCGCAAGGAACCGCAGCTTTGCGCCCATTTTACGGCCGTTAATTGAATGAGGCCCTTACTTATTTTGAGCTTTGCAAGTAATGAAAGGTTCAACTTTAAATATTTCCTGTTACTGTAGATATTTGTGCTGGAAAGTAGCATGCATTGAAATATATACACTCATTATCATATACATATATATATTTTTAAATCATTAATGCTTTGTTGCAGATGGTGGGCTATTTTAAGAATGCTACCAATTATATGCTTTTTTTTTATTCATATCTATTACAGAAGAAGATATAATAAAAGGATAGACTTCTTTTTCATGCTTAGCTATTGTACTTTTAGTTTTGTTCATCACAAAATAGATTTTAAATAATTCAATACTTTCACAATATATTTTTTCTCTATTGTGCTTGCACCCTTATGGTGTATGTATGATTTTAAAAAAAAATCATCACCAGAAATCCCTGTGTTCTTTGTTGCTTACTACTTTTATGGTATTTTTCATGTGTTAGAAAACATATATGAAGTCAAATACCTTAATGGTGAGGCAACAGATTTGAATTATATTTCATAACTCTCTCGCATCTTTCCACCTAATATTTATTGCCCTTTTTTACCTGGAATATTAGAATTAACATGTTTTTTTTTTTAAATTTCACCTTCTTTCTATTTTATTTGTGCCTCACATCCAAAATAGGCACTAGTAATGATGCCTGCAGCATTCCACTTACGCTACATTCATTTGCTCTTAATTAAACTACATCTAATTGGCCCATTGACTGCAGCAGGTATGTTTCCTGAGCACTAATGTGTATTGTAATAAGTTTTCCTGAACTAACAACATACTACCATTTGTGATTTTGAAATAGTGCTTTGTCCAGTAGAGAGTAGATTCTTACCTCCCAGGTGATAAAAGGCTCTATAGGTATATGGCTGGCCTGTGGAATAAATTGTGTACTTATCTAACAGCCTCATTAAATTGGGACTACGTTGTAAAGCGTAGCCCGTAACTTGAGATTTACGTGTTATGGCTATTAAGTTAGCCCCATAATGTTGCTCACAGTGTACTTGCGTGTTAACAGGCACGACGGCTAAAAATCACCTATGATTTGAGCTACGTTGAACTTGTAAATCCTTTGATCTGTCCTGCCCGTAACCGCTACTTGTTCAATTCAGCTCTTAAATTGCAATGTGGTCACTCATGAGCAAGCCCGTAAAACGCAAACGGAGCCCAAAGGCCTACGTGTGCTCAAGAGCACCCGCAAGGGGGGTAAAGTCCAATATGTAGCACTTCGTAGGCAAATACAAACACACTACTGTACATTTATAATAAGGGAAAGTTATGTTAAGTTTTAGAATTAATCACACAACATTCTCAAGCATGCAAATCGGCCACGAAAAATACTCTTTTTCATGCTCATATTTTTTGTTAGATCGATCCCTGAAATCGATGTGTTAAGAAATGATACTGTAACTCGCATGTAATAGAATATCATATTTACTGCTTTATTAATATTACATTACTAGCGACTTGCCCGTCAAAAAATGACGGTCAATAAAAGAAAGTGTTGAAATGCTGTTTGTCACACAATGTGAGTTTACTGTGTGTCTCAACTATATAGACCCCTCTAACACACTAATGAACGCATGTAATAACACTATAAGTGCCATAAGGATCATCCAGGACTTTCATGACCCAAAGTGTAAGCACTACACCATTTCAACCCGGTCACTTATGGCAGTCAATCCAGACCCTCATAAGCCTCTATTTAACTCCATCAGTCCCATAAGGGTATTTTATGACCATTATGGGCCTGTTACAACCCAACATTAACCACATAAGTGCCATGACGGTCCTCAAGGACAATCATGACACTAAGTATAAACACTACACTTCACTATACCCCCCGCAATAAAACATTAAATATCAACTAAACACGCTCTACACTAACCTATTAACACCTACACTACCTACCTACCCCCTAAAAACCCCCACCACTCTAATTACAGAAATCAAAAAAACTAAAGTCATCAAAAATCAGAAATCTACATTACATAAAAAAAACTAAAATCACCCAAAATAAAAAATGTACATTACAGCAAAAAAAAAACAACCTAAGTCACAAAAAATAAAAAAAGGAACATTACAGAAAATAAAAAAATACACACCTGAAAAGGAAATACATATAATACATACAATACAATTAAATACAATACAATACAATTAAATACAATACAATACAATACACCCCTATCTAATATACATCCCCCTATGTAATATACATCCACCTATGTAATATACACCCCCCTATGTAATATACATCCACCTTTGTAATATACATCCCCCTTTGTAATATACATCCCCCTATGTAATATACATCCCACTATGTAATATACATCCCACTGTGTAATGTAATATACATCCCCCTATCTATCTATTTATCAATCAATCTATCTATCTATTTATCTATCTATCTATCTATCTATCTATCTATCTATCTATCTATCTATCTATCTATCTAATATACAATAAATACTATCTATATACTATACATCACCCTATCTATGTAATATACAATACATGCTATCTCTATATAGCAACACTAATTCTAAGCTACAATAAAATAATTAAGACCACTTACCTTTGAGATGTTTCTTCAGGTCACCAACCTATGGTAAAAAAGATTTAAAAAATGAATACAACACGTTTACATAAAATAACTAAACATTCTAAACATTCTAATTATTCTAAATATTGTACTCACCTTTCCAGCATGCCCCGTTCCAGCATGTCCCGTTCCAGCATGTCACGTTCTCCATCATCTTTGAGTCTGCGGCGCTGTCCCTGTTAAAAGAAAACATTACATTAGTATACAAACATAAACATAAAACAAAGTGAAATAAACACAATCTACATTGAACTTACCTCCCCGCGATGTCTCTGGCCTCCTGGTGTTCTGCTCCGGAAGCATCCGCGCAGTAAAAAAAACAAAAAAAACGACACATATCCGCCCTGGCGGATGTCCACGACGCTAATGAGCTTCCAACGGAGTGTTCCAGAATAAAATTGGCAATGGCGGCTTCTGATTGGCTGAAAACGCTGTCTATCAAATTCAGCCAATGAGAAGACGCCAATCGTGAACCAATGAAAAAGGGATACACACCCACGCTGATTGGATAACACACCTGTCTATCTTTATTTGAACCAATCCTAAGGCTTTATTGCCATCAGCCAATCACAATGGAATATACCCCCACGTACTGATTGGTGAAAACATCTGTGCCTTCCCATTGGCTGTAATATTGATTGACATTAACAATAGCCAATGAGAATGCGCAAATCCTTCACCAATCAGTACGTGGGGGTGTATTCTATTGTGATTGGCTATTGTCAGTGCAACCAATCAGAATGCGCAGAGGCTCCAACCAATCACCCTGTGGGGGTGTATTCCATTGTGATTGGCTGAAGGCATCTGCACCTTGTGATTAGTTTAAATAAAGATTGACAGGTGCATTATCCAATCACAGTGGGATTTTAGGGTGTATCCCTTTCGGATTGGCTCACACATTGGCGCCTCCTGATTGGTTAAAAATGCTGTCTATCAAATTCACCCAATCAGAAGGCGCCATTGCCTATTTTCTTCCGGAAAAGTCCCCGGGAGCCTCATTAGCGTCGGGGATGTCCGTGAGTACGGATGTAAGTAATTTTTTTTTATTTATTTTTTTACAGGGAGTGGCAGAAGAGGATCCGGAGGAGTCCGGAGACATTGCGGGGAGGTAAGTACAATGTAGATTATGTTTATTTTATTTTGTTTTTATGTATGTGTATGTGTATTAATGTTATGTTTTTTTTAACAGGTGCCGCTCGGAAGAAGGGTAAAAGAATAAGAACGGGGCATGCCGGAAAGGTGAGTATATTTAGAATGTTTAGAATGTTTAGTATTTACTGTAAACGTGTTGCACTAATTTTTTTATTTTTTTTTCCGTAGGTGGCTGATCTGAATGGACATCTGCAAAGGTAAGTGGTCTTAATTATTTTATTTTAGCTTAGAATTAAATTATTTAATATATAGATAGCATTTATTGTATGTTAGCTATGGTTATGTTTTTTATATACAGATAGCATAGAATGTATTGTTTATTAGATTATGGTATTTATTTAGATAGATTGTGTGATGTATATTAGTTAGGGGTGTATTGTATTGTATTTAATTGTATTGTATTATATTGTATGTGTTTGTATTGTATTGTATTGTATTATATGTATTATATTGTATGTATTATATGTATTTGTATTATATGTATTTCCTTTTCAGGTGTGTCATTTTTTTTTCTGTAGTAAGGGAGGGGTTGTAATGTTTTTTTTTATTTTATGTAATGTTCCTTTTTTTGTGACTTAGGTTTTTTTTATTTTATGTAATGTAGATTTTTTTTGTGTGACTTTAGGCTTTTTTCTTATCAGGTAGTGTAGATGTTAATAGGTTAGTGTAGAGGGTGTTTAGTTGATATTTAATGTTTTATTGGGGGGTATAGTGCAGTGTAGTGTTTATACTTAGTGTCATGGTGGTCCTTGAGGACCGTCATGGCACTTATGTGGTTAAGGTAGTGTTGTAACAGGCCCAAAATGGTCTTAATATTCCCTTATGGGACTGATGTGGTTAATAGAGGCTTATGAGGGTCTGTATGGACCCTCATGAGTAACAGGGTTAATTAGCGGTTTATGGGGGTCTGTATTGACCCCCATCAGTGAGGGGGTTAATAAAACGCTTATGGTGGGCTGTATTGACCCCCATTAGTGACAGGGTTAATGAAGGGATTATGGGGGTCTATATTGACCCCCATTAATGACAGGTTTAATTAGGGGTTTATGGGGTCTGTATTGACCCTCATGAGTGACGGGGTTTAATGAAGGGCTTATGGGGGTCTGTATTGACAGGATTAATGAAGGGCTTATGGGGGTCTGTACTGACCCCCCATAAGTGACGGGGTTAATGAAGAGCTTATGGGGGTCTGTATTGACCCCCATGAGTGAGGGGGTTAATTAAGTGCTTATGGGAGGGTGTATTGACCCCCATGAGTGACAGGGTTAATGAAGGGCTTATGGGGGTCTATATTGACCCCCATAAGTGAGGGGGTTAAGGAAGTGCTTATGGGGTCTGTATTGATCCACATGAGTGACAGGGTTAATGAAGAGCTTATGGGGGTCTGTATTGACCCCCATGAGTGACAGAGTTAATGAAGGGCTTATGGGGGTCTGTATTGACCTCCATGAGTGAGGGGGTTAGTTAAGTGCTTATGGGGTCTGTATTGACCCACATGAGTGACAGGCTTAATGAAGGGCTTATGGGGGTCTATATTGACCCCCATGAGTGATGGAGTTAATGAAGGGCTTATGAGGGTCTGTATTGAATCCCATGAGTGAGCGGGTTAATTAAGTGCTTATGGGGGTCTGTATTGACCCCCATGAGTGACAGGGTTAATGAAGGGCTTATGCGGTCTATATTGACCCCCATGAGTGAGGGGGTTAATGAAGTGCTTATGGGGGTCTGTATTGACCACCATGAGTGACAGGGTTAATGAAGGGCTTATGGGGGTCTGTATTGACCCCCATGAGTGACAGGGTTAATGAAGGGCTTATGGGTGTCTGTATTGACCCCCATGATTGACAGGGTTATAGTGTATATTTTTTTTTTTATAACGGGTCCTTTAAGGTTCTTTACTGTCCTTTAAGCAACTGTAACGCTGGAATTTTGAAATTTCATTGCAGCGGGGGTGCCCGATCGCGTGCAATCAGGACCCCTACTTCAATGGTTAATGTGGGGTTAATGCAGGTCTCCGAGCTTATCTCGCATCCCATGGGGTTAATGCAGGTTTCCGAGCTTATCTCGGATCCCTTCTTGGGTAAGTTGTACATGGCTGGGCTGTGAGCCTCGTTGTCGTTTTTTTCTGCAGCCATTTTTTTTCTCGCTTAGGGGATTTTCGTGTGTCTGAACTCGGGAATTTGGACTTAAATGGAGGTGTAACTTCACTTTCAGAGGTCCTGGTTGCCCCCCCCCCCCCTGCTATGGGTAAGCTTTTTATGCAGTTTTTGTGAGTACTTGGTGTATTTTAACTGTTTTTAGGTGCGCGAGGTTCGGCTGTTATGGTCGTATTTTTCGCGCGTGGGGGTGTTTTTTTACGTTAAGGTTGGTTCTGAGGTTAATGCAGGTTTCTGAGCTTATCTCAGATCCCTTCTTGGGTAAGTTGTACATGGCTGGGCTTTAAGCCTCGTTTTCGTTTGTTTCGGCAGCCATTTTTTTTCTCTCTTAGGGGATTTTCATGTGTCTGAACTCGGGAATTTGGACTTAAATGGAGGTGTAACTTCACTTTCAGAGGTCCTGGATGCCCCCCCTCCCCCTTGCTATGGGTAAGCTTTTTATGTAGTTTTTGTTAGTATTTGGTGTGTTTTGACTGTTTTTAGGTGCGCGCGGTTTCGGCAGTTATGGTTGTAATTTTAGTGCGTGTGGGTCTTTGTTACGTTAAGATTGGTTCCAAGGTGTTTTTTTTTTCTAAGTCATGCGTGTGAGGCGCCTTTGAGCCTGCACCTTCCGCAAATGCGGCCCCTCGTTTCGCGAGGGTCCGCATTTGCGGACAAAACTGCATCCCTCGCTTTGCGTGACGACGTCTTGTAGTTTGACAACTATTATATGTGATATCTGGAATGTGGGTCAGATCGCAAACTGTACTTGAAGCACTTAGGACTTTGAAATTTACCCTCCTCTTTTTCAGTGACATAACGCTAACAATCTCTTTTTCCATTGGCTTCATCTGAACCTGTAACTACGTAATTGCTTAATTATTTGCGTTCGGGCACGCAAACCCAACAGCAGCAAACTGGTTTAATAACAACGTAAGTAGGGCGGATTTCAACCCCACAGCCGTTACTTGCTTCATGTTGGACTTACGAGTCTGGAATTTATTATGGCTATAAGAGCCCTATTCAATTGCAAGTCCATAATTACCTGTAACCCAACATGCTGATTGAGGTTTACAATTTTTAGATACATATAGATGTATTCAATCGACTCTAACGCATGATTAAAGTCTCACAGCCTCCACACACAAACCATGAAGTAGCATTTCAGGGCCCGATCATGATCAAATAAGCAAGCCTGTACTTTTTAGCCAGAGCAATATTAAATTAGACCGTCATTATGACGTCATTAAAACCTTTAGATTGTAAATCTGCGATTTTCAATCCTGCAAGGTGCTTTAGGGAAAGTGCTATGGACGCTGGATTCCAAGCTCAAAGACAGGGCCATCCACTCTTTGCAATGTGTGAATCTTTAACTTGTCATTGCCTGTAACTTAACTTATGTATAGCGCTACGGAATATGTTGGCGCGTTACAAATAAATGATAATAATAATAATGGAGTTTAAACTACAATTGCTGTTTAAAAGTTCAATTTATGTGTGTACTCACAATTCAGAAATGTAGAAATCCATAAAAATCATTAATGTAACTGTTCTAGTTCATGCTGGTTCCATGATATGTATTAACCTCTTGATGCCCAGAATCAATATAACACGGAAATAAAACTTAAAAATATATATATATTTATTACAGTTTGCAAACTTGAGACTGTTGTGCACTTAATTCTAATAGTTTTCCATGCTTTTCCAATATTTTACAGTACAGTATTGTGTGTTTATTTTCTGCTGCAGCTATATAAACAGGTATTTATTTAAAGGCTATTGTTGGCTTGTTGAATTGGTGTAATTGGTGTAATATTGATTTCGAGGCTTTAGCACTGTTTTATTTACAGGCTTAAAAAATCAATGGAGGAGATAGTACAGAATTTCGGTTTTGACATGCCTTCTGTGCTTTTGAGCCTGTAATTCACAATTGGAATGTGAGCAGCAAAATGTATCCAATTGAAAAACAGTAACATTTACGGGCTGCTTTACAGGCTCACGTAATTATGATTTGGCCAATTGAACAGTGCTCTACGTAAGCCAGAAAAATATTTTTTTACCATATAAAGCATTCTGCTCAAAACTTATATCATTTGCCAAACAGATTATGTTACAGGTTAACTTCAACTTGGAAAAGTAATCTGTTTGCTTCAAAGCAACTCTAGACATTTGATCTGCAAGACAAATAATGGATAAGAGTTCTTTGAGGAAACATTGAACAATTTTGCTTTTCATGATTAAATTGTCTAGATGTGTACAAGAGTCTGTGTTATACCAATGTGGATGTAGGTTCACATGCTCTATAGATTATTCTGTCCTAGATGCTGATGTATTGATCATTTAGACAAATAACCTTCAACTCCATCAGTGGCGGACCAATTTTTCTGTTATTATTAGGCTTGCCTCTTGCTGATCCATTTGAATGCCTAAGATGAACTACTATTTTAAAGTTTGGCCTCTGTGGAGCATTTTGTCTAGTTAGTATACAGTCAGGTGAAACACTACATCTGCAATGTTCACTTAGCATATCCAGTTTGTGATAAAGATTGTTGAGACGTTGTGAATGAGAAACTCTGAAACTGCATTTTTTTTAAAAATAATAATCATTTGCAAATATGACGTGTGCTTACTACATATGAGTGCTACTTTAAAATGTTCTCTTTTTTTTGATAAATATCTTGTATCACAAACTTATACGTGTAAAGTATTATCAGCTAGGAAGTATCTGAGAACTTTATCTTCATCACTGCATGACCAATTCTTTTTGTGATCATTCATTATTTAAATATTTATATACAGAATTAAATTAGCTAGCACATTTGATATAGTACTGTACACCAAATGTAAACACAACATAAAATAATAACAAATGGTAATCTTTATATTAGAACAACTAAATATATGAGGAACTGTTTAACAAAAAGTCATTACTCATTAATAAAAGTTTCCATATCAAGGTAGGCAATAAACAGTATTTTATTTTGGCATTTTGTGCACAGCTGCATCCATTTAAAATTGTAGTTTAAGCTTTGTGTATACATTGTTTTATCAAGTATGAAAACATATTAGTGTGATTTTCTACCTCTAGAGAAACTCTAGCACAGGATGACAGATGATTCTATCAGTGCTAAATATCATCTGTGAATAAGCTTTCTCCAGAGGCTGCTAAAGTACAGGTTTGCATGAAAGAATATATTTATATAGTAAAATAATTTTTCCATGAACATTTCTGCTGTTAGAAACAGCTATAATGAATATTGTACTATATTTTATTGTTTTAATTTTGATTGCACATTATTAAATAAGGAAACCATGCATTTAATCCTTCAACACCAGCCTCATTACATTTTGTCATTTTAAATGTTTTGAGTTATCTCCTTAAGTTACAGTACCCATTTAATTTATGGGATTTTATTTAACTTCTCAGTTCATAGCAACAGTCATTTTTCTTTTAAAACAAATTGGGTTAAACTGCATATTAAATTGCAGTTATTTAAATAAATCAAATAGTGTTTGAGAGTGCTATTTATCATTTTCTCCACTACAACTTTATTATATAAATAAATAAATATAATAAAAATAATTGGAGTCCCATAGCTCTCTTACAAATTATTTTGAGGAATGATCTTTAGAACTCTGAAGGTGAAACACTTGTTATTAACCTATAAACCATATGTGTGAATCAACCAAACAACAAAGAATCTAAGGCAATTGTCTATCGGCATCAAAGTACCTTATATTTATACTAGCGACTTGCCCGTCAAAAATGACGGGGCAATAAAAAAGTGTTGAAATGCTGTTTGTCACACAATGTAAGTGTACTGTGTGCCTCAACTATATAGACCCATATAACACACTAATTAATGCATGTAACAACACTATAAGTGCCATGAGGGTCATCCAGGACCCTCATGACAGAAAGTGTAAGAACTACACCATTTTAATGCGGTCTCTTATGGGGGTCTATATAGACCCTCAAAAGCCTCTATTTAACCCCATGAGTCCCATAAGGGTATTTAAAGACTCTCATGGGACAGTTAAAAGCCTAACATTAAGTGCTATGAGGGTTCTCCAGTACAAACACTACACTGCACTAAACCCATTCCAATAAACCATTAAATCTAAACTAACACCCTTCTACACTAACCTATTAACACATACACTACCTACCTACCCCCTAATAAAGCCCCCCACCATTCTAATTGCAGAATATAAAAAAAACTAAGTCACAAAAAATAAAAAATCTACATTACAGAAAATAAAAAAAACCTAAGTCACAAAAAATAAAAAAGGAACATTACAGAAAATAGAAAAATACATTAAACCCCCCCCCACTACAAAAAAAAAAAATACACACCTGAATAGGAAATACATATGGAATACATACAATACAATACAAATAAAATACAATAACCCCTTATCTATCTAACATCCAATCAATCCTATCTAATATACAATAAATCCTATATATGTAAAATACATCCCCCAATCTATCTAATATATAATAAATCCTATCTATCTAAAATACATACCCCTATCTAACATACAATAAATACTATATAATATACAATAAATCATAACTATCTAAAATGCATACCCCTATCTAACATACGATAAATACTATCTATCTAAAATACATACCCCTATCTAACATACAATAAATCATATCTATCTAAAATGCATACCCCTATCTAACATACAATAAATACTATATGATATACAATAAATACTATATATCTAAAATACATACCCCTATCTACCATACAATAAATACTATATAATATACAATAAATCCTAACTATCTAAAATACATACCCCTATCTAACATGCAATCAATTCTATCTATCTAAAATACATACCCCTATCTAACAAACAATAAATACTTTATAATATAGAATAAATCCTATCTAAAATACATACCCCTATCTAAAAAAAAAAAAATAGTACAACACATTAACATACAATAAATAAACATTCTAAATATTTGCCTTTCCAGCATGTCCCTGTCCTTCTTTTCTTCTCCAGTGCGGCCCATGTTAAAAAAAAAAACATTACATTAGTACAACATACATATAAACATAAAACAAAGTCAAAAAACATAATATACATTGTACTTACCTCCCCGCGATGTCCCCGGCCTCCTCCTCTTCTGCCCCGGATGGGCCCTGGAACATTCCGCGACTTAGGTTTTTTAATTTTATGTAATTAGAGTGGTGGGGGGTTTATTATGGGGTAGGTAGTGTAGGTAGTGTAAGTGTTAATAGGTTAGTGAAGAGGGGGTTAGTTTAGAATTAATGGTTTATTGGGGTTATAGTGCTGTGTAGTGTTTGTATTTAGTGTAATGAGGGTCCTTGAGGACCGTCATAGCACTTACGTGGTTAATGTTAGGGTTGTAACTGCCCCATAAGGGTCATAATGGGACTGATGGGGTTAAATAGAGTCTTATGAGGGTCTTTATTGACCCCCATGAGTGACAGGGTTAATTAGGGGTTCATGGGGGTCTGTATTGACCCTCATGAGTAACGTGGTTATTTAGGTGCTTATGGGGGTGAGTATTGTCCCCCATGCGTGACAGGGTTAATTAGGAGGCTTATGGGGTCTGTATTGACCCTTATGAGTGACGGGGCTAATTAAGTGCTTATGGGGGTCTGTATTGACACCCATGAGTGACAGGGTTATTTATTGGCTTATGGGGGTCTGTATTGACCCACATGAGTGACAGGGTTAATTAAGTGCTTATGGAGGTCTGTATGGACCCCCATGCGTGACAGAATTCATTAAGTACGTACGGCGGTCTATATTGACCCCCATGAGTGACAGGGTTAAGTAGGGGTTTAGGGATGTCTGTATTGACCCCCATGAGTGACAGGGTTAATTAAGTGCTTATGGGGGTCTGTATTGACCCCCATGAGTGACAGAGATAATTAGGGATTTATTGGGTATATATTGACCCCAATGAGTGAGGGGGTTAATTAAGTGCTTATGGGGGTCTGTATTGACCTCCATGAGTGACAGGGTTAATTAAGTGCTTATGGGGGTCTGTATTGACCCCCATGTGGGACAGGGTTAAATAAGAGTTTATGGGGGTCTGGATTGACCCCCATGAGTGACTGGGTTCATTATTGTATTGTGGGGTCTGTATTGGCCCCAATGAATGATAGGGTTAATTAGCGGTTTATGGGGGTCTGTATTGACCCCCATGAGTGACAAGGTTAATTAAGTGCTTATGGGGGTCTGTATTGACCCCAATCAGTGACAGGGTTAATTAAGGCTTTATGGGGGTCTGCATTGACCCCCATGAGTGAATGGGTAAATTAAGGGTTTATGGGGGTCTGTATTGACCCCCATGAGTGAGGTGGTTAATTATGTGCTTATGGGGGTCTGTATTGACCCCCATGAGTGACAGGGTTAATTAGGGATGTATTGGGTATATATTGACCCCAATGACTGAGGGGGTTAATTAAGTGCTTATGGGGGTCTGTATTGACCTCCATGAGTGACAGGCTTCATTAAGTGCTTATGGGGGTCTGTATTGATCCCCATGTGGGACAGGGTTAATTAAGAGTTTATGGGGGTCTGGATTGACCCCCATGAGTGACTAGATTAATTAATGTATTGTGGGGTCTTTATTGACCCCCATGAGTAACAGGGTTAAGTGCTTATGGGGCTCTGTATTGACCCCCATGTGGGACAGGGTTAAATAAGAGTTTATGGGGGTCTGGATTGACCCCCATGAGTGACTGGGTTAATTAATGTATTGTAAGGTCTGTATTGACCCTCATGAATGACAGGGTTAATTAAGTGCTTATGGGGGTCTGTATTGACCCCCATGAGTGACAGAATTCATTAAGTACTTACGGGGGTCTGTATTGACCCCCATGAGTGAATGGGTAAATTAAGGGTTTATGGGGGTCTGTATTGATCCCCATGAGTGAGGTGGTTAATTATGTGCTTATGGGGGTCTGTATTGACCCCCATGAGTGACAGAGATAATTAGGGATTTATTGGGTATATATTGACCCCAATGAGTGAGGGGGTTAATTAAGTGCTTATGGGGGTCTGTATTGACCTCCATGAGTGACAGGGTTAATTAAGTGCTTATGGGGGTCTGTATTGACCCCCATGTGGGACAGGGTTAAATAAGAGTTTATGGGGGTCTGGATTGACCCCCATGAGTGACTGGGTTAATTAATGTATTGTGGGGTCTGTATTGACCCTCATGAATGACAGGGTTAATTAAGTGCTTATGGGGGTCTGTATTGACCCCCATGAGTGACAGAATTCATTAAGTACTTACGGGGGTCTGTATTGACCCCCATGAGTGACAGGGTTAATTAGGGGTTTAGGGATGTCTGTATTGACCCCCATGAGTGACAGGGTTAATTAAGTGCTTATGGGGGTCTGTATTGACCCCCATGAGTGACAGGGATAATTAGGGATTTATTGGGTATATATTGACCCCAATGATTGAGTGGGTTAATTAAGTGCTTATGGGGGTCTGTACTGACCTCCATGAGTGACAGGGTTAATTAAGTGCTTATGGGGGTCTGTATTGACCCCCATGTGGGACACGGTTAAATAAGAGTTTATGGGGGTCTGGATTGACCCCCATGAGTGACTGGGTTAATTATTGTATTGTGGGGTCTGTATTGACCACCATGAATGACAGGGTTAATTAAGTGCTTATGGGAGTCTGTATTGACCCCAATCAGTGACAGGTTTAATTATGGGTTTAGGGGGTCTGCATTGACCCCCATGAGTGAATGGGTAAATTAAAGGTTTATGGGGGTCTGTATTGACCCCCATGAGTGACAAGGTTAATTAAGTGCTTATGGGGGTCTGTATTGACCCCAATCAGTGACAGGGTTAATTAAGGCTTTATGGGGGTCTGCATTGACCCCCATGAGTGAATGGGTAAATTAAGGGTTTATGGGGGTCTGTATTGATCCCCATGAGTGAGGTGGTTAATTAAGTGCTTATGGGGGTCTGTATTGACCCCCATGAGAGACAGGGTTAATTAGGGATGTATTGGGTATATATTGACCCCAATGACTGAGGGGGTTAATTAAGTGCTTATGGGGGTCTGTATTGACCTCCATGAGTGACAGGCTTAATTAAGTGCTTATGGGGGTCTGTATTGATCCCCATGTGGGACAGGGTTAAATAAGAGTTTATGGGGGTCTGGATTGACCCCCATGAGTGACTAGGTTAATTAATGTATTGTGGGGTCTGTATTGACCCCCATGAGTGACAGGGTTAAGTACTTATGGGGCTCTGTATTGACCCCCATGTGGGACAGGGTTAAATAAGAGTTTATGGGGGTCTGGATTGACCCCCATGAGTGACTGGGTTAATTAATGTATTGTGGGGTCTGTATTGACCCCCATGAATGACAGGGTTAATTAGCGGTTTATGGGGGTCTGTATTGACCCCCATGATTGACAAGGTTAATTAAGTGCTTATGGGGGTCTGTATTGACCCCCATGAGTGACAGAATTCATTAAGTACTTACGGGGGTCTGCATTGACCCCCATGAGTGACAGGGTTAATTAGGGGTTTAGGGATGTCTGTATTGACCCCCATGAGTGACAGGGTTAATTAAGTGCTTATGGGGGTCTGTATTGACCCCCATGAGTGACAGGGATAATTAGGGATTTATTGGGTATATATTGACCCCAATGATTGAGTGGGTTAATTAAGTGCTTATGGGGGTCTGTACTGACCTCCATGAGTGACAGGGTTAATTAAGTGCTTATGGGGGTCTGTATTGACCCCCATGTTGGACACAGTTAAATAAGAGTTTATGGGGGTCTGGATTGACCCCCATGAGTGAATGGGTTAATTATTGTATTGTGGGTCTGTATTGACCACCATGAATGACAGGTTTAATTAAGTGCTTATGGGAGTCTGTATTGACCCCAATCAGTGACAGGTTTAATTATGGGTTTAGGGGGTCTGCATTGACCCCCATGAGTGAATGGGTAAATTAAAGGTTTATGGGGGTCTGCATTGACCCCATGAGTGACAGGGTTAATTATGGGTTTAGGGATGTCTGTATTGACCCGCATGTGTGACAGGGTTAATTAAGTGCTTATGGGGGTCTGTATTGACCCCCATGAGTGACAGGGATAATTAGGGATTTATTGGGTATCTATTGACCCCAATGAGTGAGGGGGTTAATTAAGTGCAAATGGGGGTCTGTATTGACCTCCATGAGTGACAGGCTTAATTAAGTGCTTATGGGGGTCTGTATTGACCCCCATGTGGGACAGGGTTAAATAAGAGTTTATGGGGGTCTGGATTGACCCCCATGAGTGACTGGGTTAATTAATGTATTGTGGGGTCTGTATTGACCCCCATGAATGACAGGGTTAATTAGCGGTTTATGGGGGTTTGTATTGACCCCCATGAGTGACAAGGTTAATTAAGTGCTTATGGGGGTCTGTATTGACCCCAATCAGTGACAGGGTTAATTAAGGGTTTATGGGGTTCTGTATTGACCCCCCATCAGTGACTGGGTAAATTAAGCGTTTATGGGGGTCTGTATTGACCCCCATGAGTGACAGGGTTAATTAGGGGTCTATGGGGTCTGTATTGACTCCTATGAGTGACATGGTTAATTATGGGTTTATGGGGATCTGGATTGACCCCCTTGAGTGACAGGGCTATTTAGGTGTTGACAGGGCTTTGTATAGAGCCCCATGAGTGATAGGGTTAACCTTTATGGACTTTTACAGTTCCTTTAAGGACCCGTAAGGTGGGAATTTGGAATTTTGTTTGCAGCGGGGGTCCCTGATCGAGTGCAATTGTGGACCCCCACTGAGAGGGTTAAAGGGGGGTTAATGCAGGTTTCCGAGCTTATCTCGGATCCCTTCAAGGGTTAATTAAGGGTTTATGGGGGTCTGGATTGACCCCCATAAGTGACAGGGCAACCCCTAAATAACCCTGTCACTCATGGGGGTCAATCCAGACCCCCATAAACCCTTAGTTAACCCTTGAAGAGATGCGTGCTATCAGGGAACCCCACTGCGAGGGTTAATGTGGGGTTAATAAGCCCTTAATTAACCTTGTCACTCAGGGGGTCAATACAGACCCCCATAAGCCCTTCATTAACTGTGTCACTCATGGGGGTCAGTACAGACCCCCATAAGCACTTAATTAACCCTTTACTCATGGGGTCAATATAGACCCCCACAAGCCCTTCATTAACCCTGTCACTCATGGGGGTCAATACAGATGCCCATAAACCCCTAATTAACCCTGTCATTCATGGGGGTCAATATAGACCCTCATAAGCCCTTCATTAACCCTGTCACTCATGGGTGTCAATACAGACCCCCATTAGCCCTTCATTAATCCTGTCACTCATGGGGGTCAATACAGCCCCCCATAAGCCCTTCATTAACCCTGTCACTCATGGGGGTCAATATAGACTCCCATAAGCCCTTCATTAATCCTGTCACTCATGGGGGTCAATACAGCCCCCCATAAGCCCTTCATTAACCCTGTCACTCATGGGGGTCAATATAGACTCCCATAAGCCCTTCATTAACCCTGTCACTCATGGGGGTCAATATAGACCACCAGAAGCCCTTCCATTAACCCTGTCACTCATGGGTGTCTATAGTGACCCCCATAAGCACTTAATTAACCCCCTCACTCATGGGGGTCTATACAGACCCCCATAAACCGCTAATTAACCCTGTCACTCATGGGGGTCCATACAGATGCCCATAAACCTCTAATTAACCATGTCACTCATGGGTGTCAATACAGAACCCCATTAGCCCTTCATTAATCCTGTCACTCATGGGGGTCAATACAGCCCCCCATAAGCCCTTCATTAACCCTGTCACTCATGGGGGTCAATATAGACCCCCATAAGCCCTTCATTAACCCTGTCACTCATGGGGGTCAATACAGACCCCCATAAACCCTTCATTAACCCTGTCACTCATGGGGGTCAATATAGACCACGAGAAGCCCTTCCATTAACCCTGTCACTCATGGGTGTCTATAGTGACCCCCATAAGCACTTAATTAACCCCCTTACTCATGGGGTTCTATACAGACCCCCATAAACCGCTAATTAACCCTGTCACTCATGGGGGTCCATACAGACCCTCATAAGCCTCTATTTAATCCCATCAATCCCATAAGGGTATATTAAGACCATTATGGGCCTGTTACAACCCAACATTAACCACATAAGTGCCACGGCGATCCTCAAGTACCATCATGACACTAAGTATAAACACTACACTGCACTATACCCCCCAATAAAACATTAAATATTAACTAAACAGCTTCTACACTAACCTATTAACACCTACACTACCTACCTACCCCCTAATAACCCCCACCACTCTAATTACCAAAAATAAAAAAGCCTAAAGTCAAAAAAAAAAAAAAATCTACATTACAGAAAATATAAAAACCTAAGTCACAAAAATAAAAAAAGGAGCATTACAGAAAATAAAAACCACATTACAACCCCGACCCCACACTACAGAAAACAAAATGACACACCTGAAAAGGAAATACATATAATACATACAATACAATACATTACATACAATATAATACATATAATATAATATAATATAATACAATACAAGTACATACAATACATACAATATAATACAATACAATTAAATACAATACAATACAATACACCCATATCTAATATACAATACATCCTATCTATCTAATATACATCCCCCAATCTATCTAAATAAATACCACAATATAATATACAATACATGTTATGCTATCTATATAAAACACATACCCTAGCTAACATACAATAAATGCTATATATATATAAAATAATCTAATTCTAAGCTATAATAAAATAATAGAGACTGCTTACCTTTGCAGATGTCCATTCTGATCAACCACCTAGGGAAAAAAAAATGAGTGCAACACATTTACAGTAAATAAATAAACATTCTAAACATTCTAAATATTCTACTCACCGTTCCAGTATGTCTCGTACTTATTCTTTTACCCTTCTTTGAAGCGGCACCTGTTAAAAAAAACATATTATTAATACACATACATAAACATAAAAACAAAATATAATAAACATAATCTACATTGTACTTACCTCCCCGCGATGTCTCCGGCCTCCTCCCATCCGCACTCACGGACGTCCCCGACGCTAATGAGGCTCCAGGAGAAGAAAAAAGGCAATGGCGCCTTCTGATTGGTTGAAAATGCTGTCTTTCAAATTCACCCAATCAGGAGATGCCAATGTGTGAGCCAATCAAAAAGAGATACACCCTAAAATCCCACTCTGATTGGATAATGGACCTGTAAATCTTTATTTAAACCAATCACAAGGCGCAGATGCCTTCAGCCAATCACAATGGAATACACCCCCACAGGGTGATTGGCTGGAGGCATCGGCGCATTCTGATTGGTTGCACTGATAATAACCAATCACAATGGAATACACCCCCACGTACTGATTGTTGAAGGCATTTGCGCCTTCTCATTGGCTATTGTCAATGTCGGATTGGTTCAAATAAAGATTGACAGGTGCGTTATCCAATCAGCGTGGGATTTTGTGGTGTATCCCTTTCTCATTGGTTCACAATTGGCATCTTCTCATTGGCTGAATTTGTTAGACAGCATTTTCAGCCAATCAGAAGCCGCTATTGCCAATTTTATTCTGGAACACTCCGTAGGAAGCTCATTAGCGTCGGGGATATCCCCCAGGGCGGATGTGTGTGTTTTTTTTTTTTTAAAGAGCGTGGATGCTTTCGGGGCAGAACACGAGGAGGTCGGAGACATCGCGGGAAGGTAAGTACAATGTAGATTGTGTTTATTTTACTTGGTTTCATGTTTATGTATGTGTGCTAAAGTAATGTTTTTTTTTAACAGGGGCCGCGCCGCAGAAGCAAAGATGGAGGATGGGACATGCTGGAAAGGTGAGTAGAATATTTAGGATATTTAGAATGTTTAGTTATTTTATGTAAACATGTTGTATTAATTTTTTTAATCTTTTTTACCCTAGGTTTGTGATCTGAAGAAACATCTCAAGGGTAAGTGGTCTTAATTATTTTATTGTAGCATAGAATTTGGGTTGCTATATAGAGATAGCATGTACTATATATTAGATAGATTGGGGGATGTATAGTACATTATTATCCTTTATTTATTATCCTTTATTTATAACGCGCCAACATATTCCGCAGCGCAAATAGATAATATTTATTGCATATTAGATAGATAGGGGGATGTATATTAGATAGATAGTATTGTATATTAGATAGGGGGATGTATATTAGATAAAGGGGTGTATTGTATTGTATTGTATTTAATTGTATTGTATTGTAATATATGTATTTCCTTTTCAGGTGTGTAATTTTTTTATGAATTGGGGGGGGTTGTAATGTATTTTTTTTTCTGTAATGTACATTTTAAATTTTTTTTATTTTTGTTTTTTTTATTTTATGTAATGTAGATTTTTAATTTTTGATGACTTTAGTTTTTTTGATTTCTGTAATTACAGTGGTGGGGAGGGGGTTATTAGGGGGTAGGTAGGTAGTGTAGGTGTTAATAGGTTAGTGTAGAGGGTGTTTAGTTGATATTTAATGTTTTATTGGGGGGGTATAGTACCGTGTAGTGTTTATACTTAGTGTCATGATGGTCCTTGAGGACCGTCATGACACTTATGTGGTTAATGTTGGGTTGTAACAGGCCCATAATGGTCATAATATACCCTTATGGGACTGATGGGGTAAAATAGAGGCTTATGTGGGTCTGGATAGACCCCCATAAGTGACCGGGTAAAAATGGTGTAGTGCTTACACTTTGGGTTATGAGGGTCCTGGATTACCCTCATGGCACTTATAGTGTTATTACATGCGTTCATTAGTGTGCAAACAGCATTTTAACACTTTCTTTTATTGACCATCATTTTTTGACGGGCAAGTCGCTAGTACTGTATATAAATTCTGTACAGCATAACATTGAAAGAAACCTATGCTGCTGAAATAGAATAAAAAGCATGAATGTTAATGCCATGAAGAATATGAACATATGACCTCAATTGATTCTATTTGTTGAGTAATGAAAGAGAGTATGATCATTGCTTACCTGTGGATGAGTCTGTATTTGAGTATCTATTTATAAAGCTACCATAGCTCCCACACATACACAAGATCAAGTCTTCCTTAACTCTGATTAAATTCCAATTTTACCCCTGTTTAGCTCACTCAAAGGCAATTATTGCTAAGCCAGAACCATGGATAGCTTTCCGTTTTATAGATATAGTTCATCTTAAAATGTAAGTGTATTGGTTAAAATTGAAAGACTCACTAATAAATTCTTCTTCTTCTTCATCTTCCTCCGATTCTTTTTCTTATTATTGATACTAATAGTATATGTTTTTTAATACATTTACATTTTATTAACCAATGCCATAACATAACTAATTCGCTGCTTTTTATTTTTTTATTTTAAAAGTTAATAAACGTTGCATTTTAGCTGAATTTCTAGATACCGTATTTTTCGCTGTATAAGACACACTTTTTCTTCCCCAAAACTGGGGGGGGGGGGGGGAGTTGGTGCTTCTTATACGACAAATACACCTTTTGCCTGCATTAAAAGTGCGGGCACAATTGCGCCGCTTCTGTGCATATCTCCCGGGCACTGTATCAATCTATACTGCCCTAAAAATGTCCGCACGTCTGCCCCTCCTGCTCCATACGTTCCGCCTCCTCCGGCCAATATTTACTGTGTGCTGTCCGTGCTCAGCTCCTACTTGATTTGATGCCCGTGATTGATGGGCAGAAGAATTGATCCGCCAAAGCTCCGCCCCCCGAATCCTGGGGAGAAGACACCGCCCTCCCAACCTCATCTTATACGGCGAAAAATACGGTACTTGTTTTACACCCCTCAAGAGTCCATTTTTGGAAAATGGGACCCACCATTTATTTATTGTAAAGCATCAGCTCAATTGTAAATCCTAGCATGGGTGTGTTACATGATTGGTTATATGTTTCTTTGTAACCTAGAAGTAACACTAATTATGTTTTACACTTAATGGGAACAGAGCGAATATGCTTTGTTTTGAATTGTGATACATTAGAATATGCTCTTGGAAACCACAGTAGTATTTTTTTATTAAAGCCTACTATTGAACTTCCTGACTGACTCTGGATATAAATGACAATTTTTATTATATGATTTTTATTATATGATTTATTTGCTCTTAATATGCAGGTTAGACTCAAACTGTTTATATCCTGTATAGTATTTCAGTCACCTTTCTGGTCATCATATTTCCTGACTGGTCTGAGTACTCTCTAAATTTATTTTATAATTGTCAGAATGAACATCAGAATGATATGCTCCTTTAATAGCGAGATAGTTGTCTGTGGGTATGATTATGGCATTGTACACTAATCCATACTATAATATGAATACTGCATACATATGCCTAAATTAATACTGTTAAATGGACGGGAGAGACAAAAGAGATAGCTTTTAAGCCTCATTTTCAGGTCACTATGCAGAATCCTGTGTCATGTACTCACTTTTTTTTTAGCAATTATCTGGGAAAACACATCTCCTGGTGTGCGTAGGACATGTAGATACAATGAAGTGAATGTGAATTTGAACTATGAAATTGGTGAAATCATCACAAACACAATGAAAACAAAAAAAAAAACACTTTACCACAGACAATACTATTTTACCCAGAAAGTTGACTCCAATCAAAACCTGAAAATCAAAAATTCAGAGATAAATTTAAAAACACAGACAGACAGAAACATATTTTTGGAAACCAATGGCCATAGATCATCAAGAACTACTAATTATAGAAACAAAGGTAACAAAATTTCAGGATGAATAAACATCCAGTAATGTAAGAGCAGTCTTCTTAGCATCAATATGAGGGCAATACGTTATTGGAGATCAGAACATCTTATGGCCCTGTCATTAATCATTTGCAATATCTTTTAAGCACTAACCCTCCCTCTCTTTATTCTGTCCTGCAGGTTGCCATGTTGGCACACCTGCACTGTGAATGTTTACATGGTGTGTTGAATAAAAATATGGCAACATTTAATACTTTGTGTGTTATTTGTTTAAGCTGACTGTGATTGTCTATTGTTGTGACTTAGATGAAGATCAGATCACATTTTTTGACCAATTTGTGCAGAAATCCATATCATTCCAAAGGGTTCACATATTTTTGCTTGCAACTGTATATAACATTGTGAGCAACAATTTGTTATTAATGATTGCATGTTATGATTATGATTTGAAATTCTAGTCTATTTAGTGTATAACTGCTTCTAACATACAGCACATCACGTCTATGTGTTGTCAAACAGCATGCTCAACTAAAATAATGAACTACTGCAAAACACAGGTGAGAGAGATGGGAGCTTATAGAAGAGATCAAAAGAAGAAAAGATAATGTCACAAAAATTGAGAAAAGTCTCTTATATGCAAGTTTGTGTACATTTTATATGAAAAATTATATTAAGGAGGATCAAATCAATTAAATAACCCTAGCTTTTTTATATAAAACAATACCCCTTTAACCAAGTCTTGATTATATGTTAATATTTATGCTCTGCCTTTTTTCTGACCTGAATTTACTGTAATTCCTGTATCCATTAGTTTGCACAATAGTCTCCCATGTGGCACTGTATCAAAAGCCTTTGCAAAATCTGAAAAGACTATATCCACTTAGTTGCCTTGATCCAAGTTCCTACTAAATCCCTCATAGAAACTAATTAGATTTTTTTGACATGACCTGTCCCTCATAAATTCATGTTGGCTCCTTTAATCCTGTTTGAATAGACATATTCTTGATTATTATCCCTTCTAAAATCTTTCCCACTACAGAAGTGACACTTTCAGGTCTATAATTACCCAGATTTGCTCTTGCTCCATTCTTAAACATAGAAATCAACTTTGCTTTTCTCCAGTCATCTGGTAGAGACCCTGTGTTGAGTGAATCTTGAAAAATGAGATATAATGGTTTGGCTATTACAGAACCCAGTTCCCTCAGTACCCTTGGATGTACTCCATCAGGACCTGGAGCTTTATTACAATTAATTTTTTCCAACCTCTTTTGGATTTCTTTTTGCGTTAACCAGTTATTTAGTGATGGTAGTGTAGCCCATTATGTTGCAGTTAACCACTAGTATCTTCCTTGTATATATTGAAGAAAATAACCTATTTAGCTTATCTGCCTTTTCCTGGTCACTAATTATCAGACGGCATGTGTCACACTGTAATGTTCCTATAGCTTCCTTCCTGGCCTTCTTCCCATTTATATACTTAAAAAATATTTTAGGGTTAGTCTTACTCTCCTTTGCAATTATTTGTTCCTATTTTAGCCAGTCTAATAGCCCTTTCACAAGCCTTATTGGTTTCTTTGTACTCACATAAAGCAGTATCTGTCCCCTCTTGTTTGTATAATTTAAATGCCTGTTTTTACTCTGTATCTTGATCTTCAAATAATTGTTAAGCCATGCTGGATGTAATTTACTCCTTTTACCCACATGGTATATGCCGATGTGTATGTATATTTAGTACGGATTTAAATGTTGTCCATTTATGTTCAGTATTTTTACCTGTCGGTTCTTTGTCCCAGTCTATACTTTGTATTGAACGTTAATATCTGTCCTTTTTAAATTTAGAGATTTTGTTGGCCCTTACAGTATTTTATTTTTTAGTTCAATCTCAAATGAGACTGTGTTGTGATCACTGTTTCCCAAAGTTTGCCCTACTTCAACATGTGATTCCATATCAATATTATTTATGATTACTAAATCCAAGATAGCTTAATTTCTAGTAGGCTCCTGTATAACCTGGGTCAGATAATGATCCCTGAGTGTACTCAATAACCTGCCCCCCTTAGCTGGACTGCTGGTCTCATTTATTCAGTTTATTTCAGGGTAATTAAAGTCTCCCATTATTAGAACTTGCCCATGCTTAGCTGCATTTCCAATCTGTAATAATAATTGCATGTTCTCACTTTCAATTATATTTGGGCATTTATAGCATACCCCTACCAATATTCTTTTGGAATTTGCTGCTCCACTATTTAACTCTACCCACAAGCATTCAATATTATCACTAGCTCCAGCATAAATTTCTTCTCTGACTATAGGCTAAAATTCAGGCTTAACATACAGACAAATTCCTCCTCCCCTTTTACCATTTTACCTATCCTTCCTAAATAGGTCATAACCATCCAGATCAGATTCAATCATGAGATTCACCATCAGATTCAATCATCAACAGTCCAATCATGAGAGTCATCGCACCATGTTTCAGTAATCCCTATAAATCCCATTTCTCCTTTAAAGCTAATAATTCTTACTCTCCCATTTTTCCTGGCAAGCTTCTGGCATTAGCAAGCATACACCTTATGTTATTAGTCTGTACTTCTGAAGTGCCTGCCACTATACTTGAGATACTTAGAAGTACCTCCCTATTGACTATACTAACCCTCCCCCAAACCCCTCACACGTGACTAGTTAATTAAATCCTTACCCCCTCTACACTTACTACCCCATTACTTCTATCGAGTCCCTCCCCCACCTATTAGTTTAAAAAGCCCTTCTACCATCCTTTCCCCTAGCAAAGCTGATCCCTCGTCATTAAGGTGCAACCCATCCCTGCTATATTGTACCCAATTGAGAAGTCAGCCCAGTGCTCTAAAAACCCAAACCCCTCTTTAGTGCACCACTTTTTTTGCCATGCATTAACCTCCCTAAGCTCCATCTCTCTTCCTAGGCTAGCATGTGGAACTGGTAGTATCTCAGAAAATACTACCTTGGAGGTCCTTCCCTTAAGCTTATTACCTAATTCTCTAAAATCATTCTTTAGGACACTCCATCTTCCACTAACTTTGTCATTGGTTCATTTCCAGCCCCTCCGAATAATGTATCTACCTGATCCACAACATGGCGAACCCGGGCACCCGGGAGACAGCAAACTGTTTAATTGCTGGGATCTGGGTGACAAATCACCCTTCCTAATAATAGAGTCCTCTACCACCAAAACCTGTCTGTTTCTCTGCCTATTCTGCCCTCCCACTCCTCCAGTAGAACTGTTCTCCCGTCTTTTTTCTGGAAACATCTTTATCTGGTATTGCCATTCCTGAATGGACATCCCCAACAGTTTCACTCAATCTGGCAAATCTGTTGGTGCTTGCCAACTTAGTATTGGCCTGCCTTTCTCCTATTCTCCTTGCTTCCCATTCTAACTGTAACCCAGCTACCTCCATGGACATCCTCAATAGCCCTTCCCTGCTAGGCTATGCTAAACTGTGCTCAGTGAGCATCAGCTCCATTTCCAGTGGATCGATATCACTAAGTACTGCAATTCTCCTCTATAGTTTTTTAATCTGAGCTTCCAGAGAGGCAACATGCTCACACCTCTCACAGAGGTATGGACCCTGGATCAGTTGTCCCAGCAGTTCATACATGTGACAGGATGTACACTGAGTGAGGTTGCCACTGAACTGACTCATAATTACAAATGACAAAAAATACTACAATTTGACCACTTGCTTTGAACTTCATCCTGCAAACAGTCACATACAAGGTCCAAATGTATATGCAAGTTTAATCCAGGCAAAAAACACTCCCCTCTCACCTGTACCAAATCACTGTACACAGCAAATAAACAAACTTTACTTGTCTGACCAAATCAGATGCAAAAAGTCAGACACAAAGCCCAAACATATATGCAATTTTAACTCAGGCAAAAGCACACCCCTCTCACCTGCACCAAATCAAAGCACACAGAAAATAAACACACTTTACTTCTCTGAGTAAATCAGATGCAAAGAGTCAGACACAAGGCCCAAACTTTAGCTATAAAGAATTATTATTATTATTTTTACTTGGCTATAATAACATTGATTTCTGAACCTCTGCTGCTATCCTATTAAAAGGGGATTGAAGAACCAGATTGGAACTACATCCTGCTATCCTAGAAGAAGGATAGATGAACCGGATGAGATCTGAGATTAGGATTGGTCTCCATGGCCTTTTCAAGTTTACACAAGAGCAGCTTCTACTGATTATGCTGATCCTGTATTCCTGATGACCACTGGTACCTCCTACTCACTGGTACCTCCTACTCACAATCCTGGGGGAGAATTCCTATAGCTGAAGGCAGGAGTTTTTAGAGGTAAAGCAGATCCTCCTCCCCTGGGTTGTGATAGGTAGGGCAAGATAGACACATGGTACAGACATGTAATTCCTTCATATATACTGACTTATCAGCCTTATTAAATACTAGCCATATTCAATTCCAGCTCCGTAGATACGAGATTTGTACTTAAACCCTACGTGCTGCAAATTTGGAAAAGATACAACGATATTAAATTAGCCCTGCTGCAACAAAGTTTGAGATATGCAGCACGGCCGTCCGTGTCAACACAGAGAAAATGTACATGAGCAGTGACAGCCTACAAGATGATCTTGCAGGCTCCCCCACCTCATCAATTGCCGCTGAATGAGAACTCAGTAGTATCAAAAATAACACTATGGAATTCACTTAAAGCCTATTTGAGAGGGTTTTTGCTAGGTTTGAGTATTAAGAGAAGGAAAGAAAGAGGTAAGTCTATTAGAGACTTATTTATTGAGCTTACCAAGTGCTCTTTGGCAAATAAATTGGCCCCTGATAGAGAGAAGCTAGATCAGATTGAGAATATTCAGAAAAAAACCAAGAAAATTAACCAATTAAAAATTGACAATTCAATTTGGGCGGCTCAGCAAAAGCAGTATTATCTCAGCAATAAAGCTAATAAAATGTTTGCCAATAATTTCAGAAATAAAATCAGCCTACAAATGATTCCACCGTTAGTAGATAGGGATGGAAATTCCCACAATACTCCGGTTGAAATGGGGAATGTGTTTTATAAATTTTATGAAGGTCTATATAATTTAGAATCTAAGAAGGAGGTGATCAAACCTTCGATAAATCAAATTTTTAATTTTTAAAAAATGTTTAAATTACCGAATATTTCTGATGTACAAAGAAAAGAACAAGAGGGGGAATTTACTTTAGATGAAGTTGATGAAGGAATCACCTCACTTAAATTAGACAAGGCCCCAGGCCCGGATGGGTTAAGTGGCTGTTTTTATAAGACATATAAGAATCTAGTAAATAGACTTCTTAAATAAATGTTTAATCAAATTAAAGAGGATGGCATTTGCGCCCAAAGAGATGCAACAGGCATCTATTAAGACGATCCATAAGGACAGCAAGCCACTTGAGGATTGGGCACGCTATAGGCCTATATCATTGCTAAATCTGGATATTAAACTCTATGCCAGAATTTTGGCTACTAGATTGAATAGGGGTATAAAAGACCTTATTAATTTTGATCAATCAGGCTTCATAAAGTCCAAACAAGGGCTGGACAATACGTGTAAACTAATTGATGTTTTTGATCATTGTAAATCTAGAAGTATCCCTATGGTAGCTGTAGCAGTTGACGCTGAAAAAGCTTTTGATCAGGTTAATCGTGATTTTTTGGCTTTAACGATGCAGAATTATTAGGAAGGTAGACAGGGTGATTTCTCACCCAGATCCCAGCAACAGTTTGCTGTCTCCCGGGTGCTCGGGTTCGTCATGTTGTGGATCGGGTAGACAAATTATTGGGAGGGGCTGGAAATGAACTGGTGGTCTGGGTACATATTGGTACCAATGACAAAGTTAGTGGGAGATGGAGGTAATAAGCTGAAGGCAAGGACCTCCAGGATAGTATTTTCTGAGATACTACCAGTGCCACGTGCTAGCCAGGGAGGCAGAAGGAGATTAGGGAGGTTAATGCGTGGCTAAAGATGTGGTGCACTAAGGAGGGGTTTGGCTTTTTAGAGCACTGGGCTGACTTCTCACTTCGGTACAATCTCTACAGTAGGGATGGATTGCACCTTAATGATGAGGGAGCTTTTGTACTAGGGGATAGGATGGTAGAAAGGCTGGAGGAGTTTTTAAACTAGAAGGTGTGGGGGGAGGGACTAGATATAAGTATTGGGGTAGAAAGTGTAGAGGGTATAAGGGATTAACAACTCATAGGGGAGGAGATGGGGAGGGGTAGTATAGTCAATAGGGAGGTAGTACTAAGTAATTCAAGTACAGTGGCAGGCACTTCAGAACTACAGACTCATAACATAAGGTGTATGCTTGCTAATGCCAGAAGCTTGCCAGGAAAAATGGGAGAGTTAGAATTATTAGCAATTCATGAAAAATGGGATTTAATAGGCATTACCGAAACGTGGTGGGATGAATCTCATGGCTGGACTGTTAATCTGGATGGTTATGACCTACGAGGAGGAGGGATTTGTCTGTATGTTAAGCCTGAATTTAAGGCTATAGTCAGAGAAGATATTTATGGTGGACCTAGTGATAAAGTTGAATGTTTGTGGGTAGAGTTAAAAAGCGGAGCAGCAAATTCAAAAAGAATATTAGTAGGAGTATGCTATGAACCCCCAAATATAGCTGAAAGTGCGAAAATACAATTATTGTTACAGATTGGAAATGCAGCTAAGCACGGGCAACTTCTAATAATGGGAAATTTTAATTACCCTGAAATGAACTGGATAAATGAGACCAGCAGTTCAGCTAAGGGGAGCAGGTTCTTGAGTACACTCAGGGATCATTATCTGGCCCAGGTTATACAGGAGCCTACTAGAAATGAAGCTATCTTAGATTTACTCATCACAAATAATATTGATATAGTATCAAATGTTGAAATAGGGCAACCTTTGGGAAACAGTGATCACAACACAGTCTCATTTGAGATTGAATTAAAAAAACAACATTTTAAGGGGCCAACAAAAACTCTAAATTTTAAAAGGGCAGATTTTAACGGTCTAAGGGCAGCAATACAAAGTATAGACTGGGACAGAGAACTGATAGGTAGAAACACTGAACATAAATGGACAACATTTGAATCCTTACTAAATATACATACACATCGGCATATACCATGTGGGAAAAAAAGTAAAAGGAGTAAATCACAACCCATGTGGCTTAACAATGATTTAAAGATCAAGATACGGAGTAAAAAACAGGCATTTAAATTATACAAACAAGAGGGGAGAAAGACTGCTTTACGGGAATACAAGGAAATCAACAAGGCTTGCAAAAGCGCGATTAGACTGGCTAAAATAGAAAATGAAAAATGGATTGCAAAAGAGAGTAAGACTAACCCTAAAATATTTTTTAAGTATATTAATGGGAAGAAGGCGAGGAAGGAAGCTATAGGAACATTAGAATGTGAAACAGGCTGTCTGAAAATTAGTGACCAGGAAAAGGCAGATGAGCTAAATAGGTTCTTTTCTTCGGTATAGACAAGGGAGGTACAAGTGGTTGGGACACTGCAACATAATGGGGCTACACTACCTTGGGCAAATAATTGGTTAACACAGGAAGTAATCCAAAAGAGGTTGGAAAAATTAATGTTAATAAAGCCCCGGGTCCTGATGGAATACATCCAAGGGTACTAAGGGAACTGGGTTATGTAATAGCCAAAACATTATATTTAATTTTTCAAGATTCACTCAACACAGGGTCTCTACCAGATGACTGGAGAAAAGCTGATGTGATACCTATATTTAAAAAGGGAGCAAGAGCAAATCCAGGGAATTATAGACCAGTAAGCCTCACTTCTGTAGTGGGGAAGCTTTTAGAAGGGTTAATAAGGGATAATATACAAGAATATGTCTATTTGAACAGGATTATAAGTAGGAGTCAACATGGATTTATGAGGGATAGGTCATGTCAAACAAATCAAATTAGTTTCTATGAGGAGGTTAGTAGGAACCTGGATCAAGGCATCTCAGTGGATGTAGTATTTTTGGATTTTGCAAAGGCTTTTGATACAGAGCAACATGGGAGACTATTGGGCAAACTAAGGGATACAGGAATTGCAGTAAATATCTGCTCATGGATTGAGAGCTGGCTAAAAGACAGGAAGCAAAGGGTTGTTGTAAATGGAACATACTCCGATTGGACTAATGTGGTAAGTGGGGTTCCTCAGTGTTCAGTATTAGGTCCTCTCCTTTTTAACATATTTATTAATGACTTAGAGGTAGGATTGGAGTGTGGGGTCTCCATTTTTGCTTATGACACAAAGTTGTGCAAGGTAATTAAATCAGATAATGACGTGCTTTCCCTCCAAGGGGATTTACATAAAATTGAGGAATAGGCATCTGAATGGCAATATGAGATTTAATACAAATAAATGTAAGGTTATGCATCTGGGAAGGAAAAATAGCCATGCAATTTATAATCTTAATGGAGCAAATCTAGGTGTATCAGAAATTGAAAGGGATTTGGGAGTGCTTGTGGATAACCACCTAGGTAACAGTGCTCAAAGCCAAGCAGCAGCTGCAAAGGCAAATAAAATATTAGCATGTATTAAGAAGGGTATAGAAGACAGGGAAGCAAATATAATTCTGCCACTATACAAATCTCTAGTATGCCCTCATTTGGAATATGGAGTACAGTTTTGGGCACCACTTCATAAAAAGGAAATTTTTGAGCTGGAAAAGATACAGAGAAGGGCAACAAAACTAATAAGGGGAGTGGAGGGGCTTAGTTATGAAGAAAGACTAACCAAATTAAACTTATTTTCTGTAGAAAAAAGGCGTCTAAGAGGAGATATGATTACCTTATATAAAAACATCCAGGGTCAGTATAAAGATTTGTCGGGGGAGCTTTTTGTTCCAAGAGGTTTTCAACTGACAAGAGGACATCCCTTGAGGTTAGAAGTAAAAAGATTCCACCTCAAAGAAAGAAAGGGGTTCTTCACAGTAAGGGTGGTTAATCTGTGGAATTCTCTGCCAAAGGAGGTGGTGACAGCGGATTCGATAGATAACTTTAAAAGGGGACTAGAGTTATTTCTAATTAAAAAGGGTATTCAGGGTTATCATGGATAATTAGAGAGACAGTATTGAACCAATTTTTTTACATTTCCCTTTGAGACAATTGGCTAAGTCTCGCTTGTGTTTTTTTTTTTTTTTCTATTTGCATTCCTCTGGACTAATTAATAATAAAAAAAAAAAAACATTAAATAATTGATTAATAATTAATTAACAACTAATGAATTAATAGTTAATCCGCATATTGCAGATCAGAGGAGATCTTAAAAGGTTGAACTTGATGGACTGAAAGTCTTTTTTCAACCTTAAATACTATGGCCCTCATTCAATTGCGATTTGGCCAATTCAATAGTGCTCTAAATAAGCACATAACATATTTTTTTTAGTTAGTGAAAACCTTGTTTTTGGATAGATGTTTACTAACTAAAAACTTCTTTAAAAAAATATGTTATGTGCTTATTTAGACCCCTATTCAATTGGCGAAATTGCAATTGAATGAGGGCCTATGTAACTATGTAAGAAGTTAGGCTTTGGCTCCTGGATTAATTAAGGCCATAATGCCCCTCTACCATAATACTTCAGCTTTTGTTGTAGGCCCTGGGTTTGAAACTGATAATTTTATGAATGGCAATGGAACTAGACAGGGATGCCCCTATCTCCTTGAATCTTTGCTCTGATTATAGAGCCTATTGCAGAAAGAATTAGAAGTGAATTTAAAGTCAAAGGAGTACTAATTGGAGAGTTGAATACTAAAATTTTGCTTTTCGCAGATGATGTCATATTTATAATTATAGATCAACTCTCTCTATTACTAGTGTGATGGAAATAATCCACCAATATGGAGATGTTTCCTACTATAAGATCATAAAGACAAAAAGCCCTAAATTAAACCCCAGCTAGGGTTATATGGTGCTTAACACCAGCTAGTTAATTTCAAATACAAGAAAAAGGAAGGGTCCTTTTCATTACAAAAGTATGTTACAATCAATAATTTTAATAATTTAAGTAATAAAAAATGAAACTCGTAGCTAGCATATTAAAAACTGAAGAATAGGGTTTCTAGAATTAATTAGGGTCTAAGCATCTGATGGATCTAGTGAATAATTAAACTAAAAACAACAAGTAAAGGGCTATGTGATAAATATGTGAAGGTGAAAAATAAAATAAACTAAACAGTGCACAGGCAGGACCCTAAAGGCAGGATTACCAACACCTTGGCTCCCAGTGTCCTATTGAAGGACTACCTGGAGATCAAAGAGGTGTATGGATCCCTACCCCAAGATGCAGCTGATACAATTGTTCTAAAAATATGAGTGTATGATAAACTAATGATGTGTTGGTGTATCCTAATAGAGTGTAGGGAATATCAAATTCCAGTCCTAGGAGAAAACAAAAAAATACTTTATATAAATAAGGAATGTATATAAAGAAGATTGTATATGACAAGATATACAAAGGAAAAAGAATATGTATGAATATACTGTATATAATTTAATATTAAATAGGTAATATCGCTAAGGAATGAACTATTCCATGTCTATTCCATGTGTGAAGAATGAAAAAAAAATATTATGATTGAATAAATGTGTGAATAGTCATAAAAACCATCCTTGATGCTGCCCAATATACTATAAAAAATATGTATAAAAAACCCTAGACAGCTGTAGTCCTAGTCAAAAAGGGGGGTAGTTTATTTATATTGCAAGAGCAGTCATTCATAAATCTATAAACATTTGTCCTAGGCCATAGAGTTCACACAGTCTTACTTGCTATTGTATCCGATTCAGTGGAGTTAATCTGCGGAGTGATCTGTCACTCCTCCTCCTCATGCTCAAACTGCCGAAAGGATCCTTAAATCAGGAGCCTCACGCTTTCTAGCATCCTCCTTGGACGGTCGGATAAAAAGACTGTGAGAATTCATATATTATAATATAAATGCTAATGCATCGAAACCCAAATGTCCCTATTTGGATCTTATCAGGACATCTAATACGCAAAGCGTGAAGCTCCTGATTTAAGGATCCTTTCGGCAGTCTGAGCACGAGGAGGAGGAGGAGGAACACTAGCACACTATAACAAGCACACTATCAATTAGTGCAATGTGCTATATAGTAAAAACGAAATAATTACTTTGGTTAAAAAATAATGCCTAGTAAAATTTATAGAACTTTTTTATTGATTTATTTAGCAAAAAAATCTATGTAAATCTATTAATGTTGATTGATCGTATTTGTCTTGACAGCAAAGAATTCATGTCAGGATACTGAAGAGCAATGAAACAATAGATGAAATGTATTATGGAAGATAACAATCTTTTATAAAATAAAGTAAATGTGCCATGTATGGTTATCAGCCAAACTGAAATATAAGGTTATAATAAAACTGTCACTCTATTTAATTAAACTACTGAACAAGGAAGCTGAAATATTATTCCTTGTACCAAAATGTAACACAGTGGGGTACACTTATCACCTTTATTAGCATATAAAACTGAAATGATTATAGCATGTCTTAATGCAGCAATAATATGGAATCATTTAATTTCCAAATTCTTTAGAGTACATTTTTCTTTACTTATGCCCACATTACTGTTCAAGTTACCAAAATGTAGTCTTAGATTAGCTACATTAGACTGTAACAACGATGCATTGCAAAAAAATGTTGATTTCAATATAATATTTATAATATCACATCACTCAAATGTGCAAAAAGAAAGCTACATTCATCATGATTAGGTTCAAAGGGACACTATAATAAGTTTAAATAATGTTTTATTTCAGGACTCTATTAGTATTAGTGTTATTACTTTTATTGTTAGCAATGTAATTGAAATTAATCTCTGATCATAAATTTTGACTTTACAGTTATCACAAGACGAAGCGAGACAGTGCTTTTGTTGAATTAATGAAAAAGAGCCAGAGATGCAGGTTGCAATAGCTAGCATTTATTTTACCAGCCCTTAAACCAGTTTTATATTTCTGGAATTTAAAGATCATAAAAAAGCAGTATGTAATGCATATGCTAATCACAAACACTACTAAGTAAAACCTACAGAACAAAATACTATACTGTCTTATATATCTGAATTTACTGTTCTGCATGTGCTAACCTGCATGGCTCTTGCACTTGGAATGAAGTTGAAGATGAAGTCTTGTGGAAACTAGGCAATGCACCAATCAGCTTAATACTGAGTTGTGGGCAATCATTCTCGATAGAACTGGCATAATACAGGATTTTAAATGAGGATTTTAAAACAGGGATTCTGCAGACAAGTTGGTGGGCGACAAACAAGCTTTTAGCCCTAACCAATCTTATGGCATAGTGTCTGGCCCTTGGTCCTTATTTTCCAGTCAACGTAAGTGAAACCCGACTTCCAGGTGAAACTCCAGTCAAGACTTGAGGATTGCAGATGATTCACAGGTCTCTCTTCAGACGCTGTATGGAAACACTTCAAAAGCAGCATCCTGCAGACCTCTGAAGAGGTTTTAGGGTTCTCCCCGATGAAGAACAAAGACTGTTTTGATGAAAACAATCAGGAGATCCATGAATAACTGTTTAAAAAGAGATCCACTCATTAAGTGCATCTCCCTCAGCCGTCCTGCCTTAAAAAAGAAAGCAGCCTTCCTTGTGTGCAGAAACTTCCAATGAAAGCTATGAGTAGCAATGGTAGACCAACCTCGCAAAAAAACGCAAATGTCGGTGACAGCACTTCACACATGGTCCAAAGTGCATTATGCAGTCCAAACTCCTTACAGACAAGAAAACAAAGAAGCAATTTGCATATATTATATTGCTACAAAATAGAAGCACTCTATAGTTTACCTACTGTGTATACATATATATGTATGAACTATATTCAATGTGTTTACATACAGTTCCTCTGGAAAGATGCACAAATGGAAATTGGAGTCAATATCCGTCCATATACGTCCAGAACCAGAATAATAGAGATGCCAGAGGTGTGCAGCTTCTTCTCAGGACACCGTTCCCACCGTGTCCAAGTAACTGGTAAAGATAATAAGAAGGGTAAGGGAAAGACAGCGCGCCACCTCCTAGTGCAACATGAGTGTATGACATGAGTGACCACTTTCAGACTCTATTCTGTGCCAACCACATTGTTTCAGTCTCAACAACAAATTAAAACAGAACTGGATGAAATCCATTATCTTGAGGAGACTGTTAAAGCTATTTAGCAGTTAAAGAATGGTAAGGAAGCAGGAATTCATATGATCCCAGTAAAGATCTGGAAACATGGGGTTGCAGCACTTCTCGCTAAGCTCCATGAGCTGCTGGTTAGCTGCTGGCAGGAAGGTAAACTGCCACAGGACCTTCGTGATGCAATCATCATCACCCTATACAAGAAGAAGGGAGAAAAGTAAGACTGCTCCAATTATCTGGTCATAACTCTGCTCCCTGTCATGGGAAAAATTCTCGCAGGAGTACTCCTCAACAGACTGGTGCCCACTATCGCAGAAGAACTCCTGCCCAAGAATCATTGTGGCTTTAAAGCAAACAGGAGCACTACTGACATGGTTTTTGTTCACAGGCAACTCCCAGAGAAAGGCGACAAGGGACCTTACGTGATGTTTGTCGACCTTACTAAAGCATTCAACACTGTGAGCAGGAAGGGACTGTGGCAAATCCTGGAATGTATAGTGTGTCCTCCCAAGTTCCTCAACATGATCATCTGGCTACATGAAGACCAGTGTGGCCAAGTCAGGCACAGCAATGACCTGTTAGAGCTCTTCCCAACAAGGAATGGCATGAATAAGGGCTGTGTCCTTGCACCAACTGTATTCATGGTATTCTTCAGTATGATGCTGCAAAGGACCACAGCAGACCTTGATGAGGAGGATGGTCTCTATATCTAAAACCACACCGATGGCAGTCTGTTCAACCTGAGGCGACTAAAGGTCCACACCATGGCAATAGAACGACTAATTCAAGAACTACCCTTCACCAACAAAGTTGCCCTTGTATCCCATACGGTGACAGCTCTGCAGCGAATTACATCTTGTTTCACTGAGGCTGTCAAGCTCATCAGTCTAGAAGTCAGTTTGAAGATGATGGAAGTTCTCCACCAACGCACACCTCAGGAAGATCACTGTCCTCCTCACATCCCTATCATTTCCTTGGACGCTAAGATTGACAAGGAAAATGACAACAGACAGGAAAAGGCAATGGTTATATTTGGACCGGTTATATAAAAGGGTTTAGAACAACAAGCATCTGAATAAAGGCACCAAGGACAATGTGTATAGAACTGTTGTGCTGACCACCCTACTGTACAGGTCTGAGACATGGGTTACCTGCTGCCATCACCTACAACTTCTTGAGCACGTTCCTCAATGCTGCCTCCACACCATCCTCAACATACATTGGAATGACAACGTCACAAACACTGAAGTCCTAAGACAGGCAAGAGTCAGCAAAACTGAGGCCATGCTGTTGAAGGCACAGTCGCACTGTGCAGTACACGTCTCTAGGATGGAGGGTGATCGGCTTCCATGATCGTGCTATATGCTGAACTCACCACTGGTAATTGTGAGGAGGACCGAAGAAGAGGTACAAGAACTCTCTGAAACAATCCCTTGATGCCTGTCACATTGACCATCACTGATGTACAGTTTAGCTTCAGACCACAAGGCCTGGAGAAGTACCATTCACCAGGTTGTCTCCTCTTTCAAGAGCACATGCAGGGCTGCTCTTGAGTACAGAAGGAGACAGAGGAAAAATGGTATCACTGCAGCACCCACACCAGAGCAAGCCTTCCCGTGCAAACACTGTGGTCGAATCCTCCTGTTCTGCCTCCTCAGCCCTCAGATGTGAAAAATATTCCTTTGAAATATTTGTTTGAAGCCAAGCCAAACATGTGTTTCTGGCTTTAGTGTTTAGTATTTAACCTGAGATAAAGTAAACGTACTCCTGTCTTTTTAGTGTATTAAGGTATAGTTTGTAAATCAAATATAAAAGCTTCATTTAAGAGTGGTATTTTACAAATTTTTCCAGAAGAACTCAATTTTGAAACTCAGGCTTTTATCACCCAGGTTTTCATGGTTGCCAAATGGATAATAGTTTCTAAATGGAAACAAATTAACACTCCACAATGGGGTGAAGTTATCGCCATATTGAATAGAAATCGGGAATTGGAGAAAAACTTTTTTCCCATAGGAAGGGTCAGAATGATTGACCCATATAAATGGAAAATGTGAGATGACCAAAAAAACTGTATTAAAGTTTTCACAGCCATAAACTAATAAAAAAAATATATGAGAAAAAACCCATCCCTAAGAATGTACTACAGAAAAATTTTCACTACTTGGTGATGTTTTTTTTTTTGGTGTTGTATGTTTTTAGTCTTGTTATATGTATATTAGCAATATCAAGGCATTAACAATAAGCGATTTAGCTTATACAAAGCATTTTACTTAAACAATATTATTGAAACAACGTATAATGTATAATGCACATGATTTTTTTACATGAGAATGATGAGAAATAAAAAGAATAAAAAAGTGATATAGTCTATTTTAAGTTATTAACAGAATAAATCATAGTACACAAAAAATAATTTGTGGTAGAAAACAGAGTAACTTACAAGAGAAATGATGATGATTATATAAATTATTACTGGGTGAGATTTAGGGAACCACCCTTTCCCCTCACACGTTGTGCTTTGATTGGGTCGTATAAATACGTCATGACGTCCCCATGACGTCCATCTTTGTCTATTTATACTCTCTACCCACTAAAGCACACAGCATGACCACATTGTCCATACTCAGGTTGACTTCATAGAGATTCTCAAAAGACTAACAATCTCTTTACACATGTAACTAAACATTGACAGACCAGAGTAAGCTTTGTAGTGGGAATAAGTTAATTAAAAGCTACAACACGACTCAACAGCTCTTAGCAAACATTTATTTATTAATATATATATGTATATATAGTAAATAAAAAGTACATCTGTGTTCACATTTGAATGCCAAAGCAAGTTAAAAAACCTGCTTCCAGGTCAGAGTTCTGAGAAAAACAGATATTACACTGCATTCTGGGAAGCTGAGCTGGCACACACAAATGTGCCCACAAATGCCTCGCTCTTCATTCATAGCCATTATCAAACATGGCTTCCTTTAAGCTTATGCATGCTGTATTACACAGCATTAATGCATATGTATATATATATATGTATATTTCTTTGGTAAATAAAAATGTTCACAAAAAATTAAATTAAATATCTTAAGAACATAGTATGTGCGGAAACTATTCAACTAGTGATAGACTCTATTAACTTCTCCAGTAAAATAGGCAGACTAATGATATACAGATATTACTGAGTTGATTTAAACAGTTGCATTTATCATATGTGTATGTATATATAGATCTTGCATTTTTCATATGTCTATGTATATATATAATTATTTAGCTCGACCTTTATTAATATGAAGTCAAGGTTGAGCAGTATTTCATTTTGGTACAGTATATAGTATGGGAAAATATGACACAAAGCTCAACAGGACGATTCCTAGTGGAAAACAAAAGTTCACAACAAAGTATCATCACTCAAGCTTTGTATGACTTTGTCTTTACATGGGTCTTTTTGGATGATATTTGTAATTTGCTAAATTTTATTTATGCAAGGCACATTAGATAAAAGGTAGTTCAGTTATGCAGATATATCTATTTCACGTTTTTTAACTCTGAAATTAAATAATTAATTTTCCATATTCTACCGATTTAATCTGTATATCGATAAAATGCAGAGCACCTTAAAGGGTTCTTTCCTTTTGTGAAGTATTAATATTATGCTCCAGTGGCCTTAATTGCATTGGTGACCTTCATAATTTAAAAGATTTGACATTCTCTATTTTTAATTTTGCAGCAATAATTGGATAAGTACTCAGTGCATGTACCTAACAAATTAACAGGAAACAGAACTTTTTTCTAATAAAACTTGATTATCCATGGTTCATTAAGCAAAAGAAGTGACTCAGCCTTTTTATTAATCATAGACAGCAGTAAAGAAGGTGGACAGAAATTAAATGTTTTTCCTTATTAGGGCCCTCATTCAATTGCAATTTTGCCAATTGAATAGGGCTCTAAATAAGCACATAACATATTTTTTTTTAAATAAGTTTTTAGTTAGTAAACATCTATCCAAAAGCAAGTTTTTCACTATCTAAAAACTTATGTAAAAATAATATGCTATGTGCTTATTTAGAGCCCTATTCAATTGGCCAAATTGCAATTGAATGAGGGCCTAAGTATGTAAATGCTTGTAATTTCAAAGACTTAATATTGTAAAGTATATTATTTCAAGCATTTAGTTGTACAATTTTTATTAAAAATGTATAAATAATGAAATAGGAATTATGAAAATCAGAATAATTAAACATAAATATTTGAATACAATTTAGAAATATTATTCTCTGTTCATAAGTAAAACTTATTACACCTACTTCGCATAATTACTAAAATCAATCACATGTTTAGATACCATGCACAAAGTATGTAGTAATTCATGAAGAACAGTGAATTCCTAAAAAAAAACAACTCCTCTTTACAAAACATTGCTGTTACAAATGTTTGTTGTATAATATAGGTATTAAACAAAAAAATAATAAAATGGTATATATTATGTTTAGTTTTAATAGGAAAAAAATAGAAGAGATAAAAGATTATTTGACAGGCTACACTTTGTTATGTAAACAGACTTAAAATCTTATTTTTTTAGCTGTTAGATTAATTAACAATAAAATAGACCATGACGTAAATAGCCCTTTAAGCACTCCAAAGTTGTTTTACAACAAAATATTAAGAAAACGTAATTTCTGCTATATAAGTGTATTAAGACAAAACATAGATCAGTCACTATATTTAATAACATTATGACCAATTATTAAATAAAGACACTTACAGGTTTTCATAAATTCAAACCCAAAACAAGCATTTCATATTCTAAAAATTAAATGGATTGCAGTACAAGTATGCACATAGTACTCTAGAAAAAAGATTGCAGATTTAGGGCCCATTCCAATCTTTTTTCAGTTTATTTATGTGTCAAGTTGACACCTAAATCACTATATAATTATTCTGATCCACAGAAAACCCAGTGATATGTTAAATACAGCACTTAATTGTGTAAAAAGTCCTCCATTGAAAATTGGCATGTGCATATGTATTCACCCCCTTTGTTATGAAGCCCATAAAAAGCTCTGGTGCAACCAGTTACCTTCAGAAGTCACATAATTTGTTAAATGATGTCCACCTGTGTGCAATCTAAGTGTCACATGAACTGTCATTACATATACACACATTTTATAAAAGGCCCCAGAGGCTGCAACACCGAAGAAAGAGGCATCACAAACCAAACACTGCCAAGGAACTCTCCAAACAAGTAAGAGACAATGCTGTTGAGAAGTACAAGTCAGGGTTAGGTTAAAAAAAATCCAAATCTTTGATGATCCCCAGGAGCAAAATCAAATCTATCATAACCAAATGGAAAGAACATGGCACAACAGCAAACCTGCCAAGAGACGGACACCCACAAAATCTCACAGACCGGGCAAGGAGGACATTAATCAGAGAGGCAGCAAGTAAGTAAGGTAACCCTGGAGGAGCTACAGAGTTCCACAGCAGAGACTGGAGTATCTGTACATAGGACGACAATAAGCCATACGCTTCATAGAGATGGGCTCCATGGAAGAGTGCCAGAAGAAAGATGCTCTGGTCTGATGAGACTAAAATTCAACTTTTCGGCAAACAAAAGAAATGGTATGTATGCCGCAAAACCCAACACATCTCATCACCCAAAGGACACCATCCCCTCAGTGAAACATTGTGGTGGCAGCACCATGCAAAGGGGATGTTTTTTCAGCAGGCGGTACTGTAAAACTGGTCAGGGTTGAGGGAAGGATGCATGGTGCTAAATACAGGGATATTCTTGAGCAAAACCTGTAGCACTCTGCGTGATTTGAAGCTAAGACGGAGGTTCACCTTCCAGCAGGACAATGACCCCAAACACACTGCTAATGCAACACTTGAGTGGTTTAAGGGGAAACATGTAAATGTTTTGGAATGGCCTAGTCAAAGCCCAGATCTCAATCCAATAGAAAATCTGTGGGCAGACTTAAAGATTGCTGTTCACGAGCGCAAACCATCCAAATTGAAGGAGCTGGAGCAGTTTTGCAAGGAGGAATGGGTAAAAATCCCAGTGGTAAGATGAGGCAAGCTCATAGAGACTTATCCAAAGCAACTTGGAGCTGTGATTGCTACAAAAGGTGGCTCTAAAAAGTATTGACTTTAGGGGGTGAAATAGCTATGCACATTGACTTTTTATGTTATTTTGTCCTATTTGTTGCTTCCTTCACAATAAAAAAAAAAAACATCTTCAAAGTTGTGGGCATGTTCTGTAAATTATATGATGCAAATCCTCAAAAAATCCATGTTAATTCCAGGTTGTGGGGCAACAAAACACGAAAAATGTCAAGGGGGGTGAATACTTTTGCAAGGCACTGTAAGTCCTTAAAAAGGCCCAAAATCTTACGTGTTATTAGCTCTACCTGCCGCTGAAAATTAATTAAGTGTCAGATCTGATGCTATGATCAGTGCTATGATCAGTGTAACACCTTAACTGAGTGGTGTATGAGGCTTGCTTATTCATATTCAACACATTTATGCCGTATATAATGCTACCCTAATACCCACTACATCATATAAACTTGGGGATCTCATATATTTCCTCTAGGACCCCTACCCCATATGAACCCAGGGATCCATGGGATAACATACTATATATGGGGATACAGGGTTAGCCTGTTAGCCTTTAGTGGCTGGAAATAGGGAATGCCTGGGGTTTCCTTCAGATTGTGGGAGCAGGAAATCACCAAGGTGCCCCATTTAGAGTCATTTAAATGGGGGAATACCAGGGATCCCGAGGATCCCTGGACTTACAGAGGGGTCATAAACCCACCGCATATTTATTAAATTATTAATCCCCTCCCTGTCATGGGAAAAGGTTTTTATAGATAGATGGGAGCATGGGATGTGTGAAGGGCTGTGCACATGGACTACTGAGTCTTAGTCTCAGAGTCTCTTCTGAACAGTTTGCCTGCACACGTTAGGGCAAGATAACAGACTTGATGCTGTTCCCTAACACATTGGGAGGTTTGAGGAAGGCAGGATAGGAATACCTTTGTATATTAAGAAAAAAATCCCACAGTTATGGAGGAACTTTTTTTCATAACTATGTGAAAGATTCGAATGGGGCCATAATTTAGAAGAAAAGATCTTGATTCACAACTAATATGGAGTATTTCTGTACATATGACTAAACTTGTCAGATTCTTTTGGTCCCTTCACACAGGATAGCTTAACCAGAGATTATGACATATTACCAATTTTTCCACCACAGCTGTAGAGTTATAGGACAAGTTACTGAATGCCAGGACAAAAATTATTTCTGACTAAAAAAAATATTAAACACCCAAGCAAAATATCTCTAATGGTCAGTTCACCCCTTTTTATACCATTCTTAAAAGCCAAACATCAAAGAACAATTGTTTTGACCAATCAGAGTTTACCCTCCCTGAAATAACGTAGTTATTCCCACGTGTGGTAGGCTGGCTCCAGTAACTTGGGCATCCTGTTTCCTCTCCCCACTTAGTTACCAAAGAGTCTCGAGTCCTGCTGGAGGCATCCTGATTTCTCCAACAGGATATAGGTAATACAAGGGATAATTAGGCAGTGTAACTGCGGGAGACATAGCTTCTGGGTGAGGGGTCTCATACACTAGGTTTGTCATTGTGAGTAACAAAAAAAATATTTAGACTAACAACATGGTATACTAAATGCAAAAATGGGAGAAAACATGGAAAATAGATTTCTTTTTCCTTCCTCACTCACAATTTCTTGTTTCTAAAGAGCAACAACGGAGTGATATTAGCTACCTTTATAATAACATTGCTGCTGCACAGTGAAATGTGAATAGTGTAATTACTATTTCTAATAACTAACCCATGAATAGAACAACAAATCCATACGGACAGTACAACTAAGTAGGTCACTTTCATTTCTTATATCCAGTCCTTAGAAGTGATTGCTTTCTCTTATTTAACAACAGTTACATACAATAGTACCATTGAAGAGTGTACTCAAAAATAAAGAATATAGTCATCTGTAAAAATATACTATGCATGTTGGAAGGCCTGATTACTCTGTAGAAACTACGAAGCAGAAAAAAACATCACCACCTTCCTAGTGAATTGTGTTATCTATCTTCACTCTGTAAAGACAAAATGAGACTTGCAGAATATTTCTGCTTACATTGATTGCATTTTTATGACTTTTCTTTAACTGATACATGCTTTATTGTAAATACATAATTAATTAATGCAAATTAAATTGTTGGAAACAATGTGTATACATTCTAGATGGTGGTGTTATGTTTGGGTTACACTGAAACAGTCAAAATTAGAATCAAAAGCAGAAACATGATTACAGCTGTGGCTTGACCTTGGAGTGTGTGCTTAGACCTACATTTTGAGTGTGGAAATATTTACTGTACAACATTTTGTGTAAGAATTGCTTCAGTCAAGGTTCTAATTGGTAATTATAATATTTTATAGTGTCAGGTTAATATTACTACGAACTTGATTGTTTTCAGGTTTATAATATTAGTGATACAAATACATTACACAGTTGAGAGCTTTAGAGGGAGAAAAAAAAAAACTATAGATTTCATTACATATGAGAACAAATTGGCCCATCTATCTGACCATTTTCTTTGGTACCTAAGATTTGTATACTTTATTGACCTGCTTCTTTCAGTTGTTTTAAAATGAGGGTATATCCTTGTAAATTAAAAACTTTCCCATGGTCTTATAGAAAGCAGTGGTATTTACTGTAGCGGACACTTTCCCTTCAGGAAGCAAAACTAGATTCTGCTACAGCTTAATTTTATATAAATGGTAATAAACTAAAGGCTGCATTACTATTACACTTTCTAAAAACTATTTTTGCCAATTATTAAATAAATTGTATTTTTTATTAAAAAAGTTAAAGTTGTTATTATTATTATTATTATTATTATTATTATTATTATTATTATTAACTAGCGACTTGCCCGACAAAAAAAGACGGCAATAGCATTGTAAGTCAGGGAATGCTATTTTGCACACAAAGTAATTGTTTTGGATGTGTGAGTACCTTCGGCACTCATTGCAAGCCTCGTGCTGAGCACCTTCAGCGCTCATCGCGTGGCTCGCAATGAGCGCCTTCGGTCCTCATTGCGCACCTCTGGGTTGTTGTATTATTGGTTGTCAGAGACCCTTTGGTGCCGATTGCAATGTCCATGCTTATCGCCTTTTGGTGCTCATTGCGAGGCTCTCCCCTGGTGTAGTTTGGCCCCTCTGAGCACCCTTGGCACTCCTTGTGAGGCGTTCGGTGAACGGCTTTGGCGTTTATTGCGATATTGTTGTATGGTGTTTTGTAATTTTTTCTGTATCTTTATTTTTGTAATTATAATTAATTAATTACTGAACTGATAAATTAATATACTTTACCTATTTGTAATGAATATATGCAGCAAACAATATGCTAAAGAGCTAACAATCTGTTTTGATGTTCCTGCAGCATACAATGTTGATTTGCACTGTTGTTGAGCTGAGGTGTAAGTGTCAGCAATGTGTGCAGTGTAAATAGGCTGCGTGCGTGAGGGGAAACCGATTGTGTAGCTTTTTGTAAGTGTTGTAAAATGGTGGCGATTGTGGTACGTGGGCGTGGATAGTTTTGCGTCCTTTCTAATAGTGTATTTTGTAGCTTGTACGGGGTTGTGTAAAAGTTGTATGTGCCTGGCGGTGTTTTGCTGGTTTAGGGGTCATTTTTTTCGGCTGCCATTTTTTCTCTCGCTTAGGGGGTTTTCTAGTGCCTAAATTCTTGAAATTTGACTTAAATTAAGGTATAACCTCACTTCCAGACGTCCAGGGTGTCCCCCCTTGCTGTGTGTAAAGTTTTTATTTTATTTTTGTTTGTATTTTCTGTGTTTTTATTTTTTTTCGGTGTGCGCAGTGCGGCCGTGAAGTTTGTATTTTTTTGAGGCTCATATTTTTTTCTCTCACTCAGTATATGCTAATGCCGTGATGTCACATGAGCGCCACGTCAAGACGCCGGAAGGAGCAGAGGCCGGAGCAGAAGCTTCAGATACAGGTAAGTGAGGGGAGAGGGGGGGGGTATTTACAGGGGTAGAATGAGGGGGGTTTAGAATGAGGAGGGGGTTTAGAATGAAGAGGGTGGGTTAGAATGAGGAGGGAGGTTGAGGAGGGGGGTGGAGGTTGAGGATGGGGGGTTGAGGATGGGAGGGTTGAGGTTGAGGAGGGAAGTTGAGGAGGGGGTTGAGGATGGGGGGGTTGAGGTTGAGGAGAGAGGTTGAGATTGAGGATGAGGAGGGAGGTTGAGGAGGGAGGTTGAGAAAGAGGAGGGAGGTTGAGGATGAGGAGGGAGGATGAGGAGGGGGGTTGAGGATGGGGGGTTGAGGTTGAGGAGGGGGTTGAGGATGGGGGGTTGAGGTTGAGGAGGGAGGTTGAGGAGGGGGTCAAGGATGGTGGGGTTGAGGTTGAGGAAGGGGGTTGAGGAGGGAGGTTGAGGTTGAGGAGGGAGGTTGAGGAGGGAGGTTGAGGATGAGGAGGGAGGTTGAGGAGGGAGGATTAGGAGGGGGTTAATGATGGGGGGGTTTGAGGTTGAGGAGGGAGGTTGAGGAGGGGTTTGAGGATGAGGAGGGGGTGGAGGATGAGGAGGGAGGCTGAGGATGAGGAGGGAGGTTGAGGATGAGGAGGCCGGAGCAGAAGCTTCAGATACAGGTAAGTGAGGCGAAAGGGAGAGGGGGGGTAGTTACAAGGGTAGAATGAGGGTGGTTAGATTGAGGAGGGGTAGTTTAGAATGAAGAGGGGGGTTTAGAATGAGGAGGGAGGTTGGGGAGAAGGGTGGAGGTTGAGAATGGGGGGGTTGAGGATGGGGGGTTGAAGTTGAGGAGGGAGATTGAGGAGGGGGTTGAGGATGGGGGGTTGAGGTTGAGGTGGGAGGTTGAGGAGGGAGGTTGAGTTTCAGGATGAGGAGGGAGGTTGAGGATGTGGAGGGAGGATGAGTATGAGGAGGGAGGATGAGGAGGGGGTTTGAGGATGGGGGTTGAGGTTGAGGAGGGGATTGAGGATGAGGAGGGAGGTTGAGGAGGGGGTTGAGGATGGGGGGTTGAGGTTGAGAAGGGAGGTTGAGGAGGCGGTCAAGGATGGGGGGTTGAGGTTAAGGAAGGGGGGTTGAGGAGGGAGGATGAGGTTGAGGAGGGAGGTTGAGGAGGGAGGTTGAGGAGGGAGGTTGAGGATGAGGAGGGAGGTTGAGAAGTAGGATGAGGAGGGTGGTTGAGGATTGGGGGTTGAGGTTGAGGAGGGAGGTTGAGGAGGGGGTTGGGGATGAGGAGGGGTCTGAGGATGTGGAGGGAGGCTGAGGATGAGGAGGGAGGTTGAGGATGAGGAGGCCGGAGCAGAAGCTTCAGATACAGGTAAGTGAGGCGAAAGGGAGAGGGCGGGTATTTACAAGGGTAGAATGAGGGGGGGTTAGAATGAGGAGGGGGGTTTAGAATGAAAAGGGGGGTTTAGAATGAGGAGGGTGTTGGGGAGAACGGTGGAGGTTGAGGATGGGGGTTGAGGATGGGGTGTTGAGGTTGAGGAGGGAGGTTAAGGGGGGTTTAGGATGGGAGGGTTGAGGTTGAGGAGGGAGGTTGAGGAGCGGGTCGAGGATGGGGGGTTGAGGTTAAGGAAGGGTGGTTGAGGAGGGAGGATGAGGTTGAGGAGGGAGGTTGAGGAGGGAGGTTGAGGAGGGAGGTTGAGGAGGGAGGTTGAGGATGAGGAGGGAGGTTGAGAAGGGAGGATGAGGAGGGTGGTTGAGGATTGGGGTTGAGGTTGAGGAGGGAGGTTGAGGTTGAGGATGAGGAGGGAGGTTGAGGAGGGAGGTTGAGGATGTGGAGGGAGGATGAGGATGAGGAGGGGGTTGAGGATGGGGGGTTGAGGTTGAGGGGGAGTTGAGGATGAGGAGGGAGGTTGAGGAGGGTGTTGAGGATGGGGGGTTGAGGTTAAGGAGGGAGGTTGAGGAGGGGGTTGAGGATGGGGGGTTGAGGTTAAGGAAGGGGCGTTGAGGAGGGAGGATGAGGTTGAGGAGGGAGGTTGAGGATGAGGAGGGAGGTTGAGAAGGGAGGATGAGGAGGGGGTTGAGGATGGGGGGTTGAGGTTGAGGAGGGAGGTTGAGGAGGGGGTTGAGAATGAGGAGGGGTTTGAGGATGAGGAGGGAGGTTGAGGATGAGGAGGGAGGTTGAGGAGGGGGTTTAGGAGGGGGTTGAGGATGGGAGGGTTGAGGATGAGGATGGGGGGTTGAGGAGGGAGGTTTAGGAGGGGGTTGAGGAGGAGGGGGTTGAGGATGAGGGTGTTGAGGAGGGAGGTTGAGGATGAGGAGGGATGATCAGGAGGGAGGTTGTGGATGAGGAGTGGGGTTGAGGAGGGAGGTTGAGAATGAGAAGGGGGGAAGAGACACAGGAAAGGGAGAGGGGGAAGAGACACAAGGAAGGGAGAGGGGGAAGGGAGAGGGGAAAGAGACACAGGGAAGGGAGAGGGGAGAAGAGACAAGGTAGAGAGAGGGGGACACAGAGGGCACAAGAGGGACACAGGGGGCAGCACATTTCCCACCCTCGGCTTATACTCGAGTCACTCATTTTCCCCAGTATTTTGTGGTAAAATAGGTGCCTCAGCTTATACTCGGGTCGGCTTATACTCAAGTATATACGGTATATATACAATTAATTGTATTTAAAAATCTAAATACCTTAAAATTGAGATTATTATTATTATCCTTTATTTTTAACCCTAGAATTAGTGTTATGATTTATATAAATTTGCTTAAAGTATGCCCTTTGTTTGAATGGCTTTATGTACATCAATGAATTAATATTAGCAGCAGAGGGTGATTACCAATTTAAAAAAATGATAGTAGCCACAGAGACGTTTAGTTATTAACGTCATCATATTCCAATATAAATCACTAATAATCTTAAATAATAAAGCCATTAGTTTAGAGAGTGTTCTTTCAGTTAATTTATACATAAAAGAACTCTATTGTCATATAATATTGATTTACATAATTTGATTTTAGTTTGGTAATAATGAAAGAATATCAGTAAAGACAAAGTTAATTTATAATGAACTATATATTAACTAGTGACTAACATATATTTGGAGATGTATTCCCCAAGTGGTACCCATTTATTCAATAACAATATGCAAAACTTTTTGAATAAATATATTAATAATAATAAGAAACCACAATTGAAAATGAACATCACAAAGGGATCTGTTGAAAAGGGAGGATTAGCCACCCCTCTCTACTAGACATTCATAATGCCATTATGACAAACCATTTACTTAGATGGAATTTAGCATCTAAAAAGTCAAAATGGCTTAAATTAAAGGAGGATCTCATGGGGGACCTTCCTCTGGAAATACTCTTATCGCTTCCTTAATCAGACCCCAGAGATTTAACACCTCTATTTGGGGGAATTCGCTCTTTATTAAAATTTTGGTATAAAAAAAGGAATGTATGGGACTTAGCTAAGTATCCCTCACCAGCTGCCCCTATCAGTGTTCTCCATTAAAACAATAAAAATATAGCTCTCCAGAAATTAAAAATAGTGAGAGTATCTAAATTGGGAGATCTATTTGAAAATAACGTATGTTTATCTCATTTGAGACTATTACAAAAATATCAGACTTTAGATATTAATTGGCTAGAGTATATGACCATCATAAAGGAATTGAGATACCAGGGTATCTCTCTGAATAAGTTTAGAGACTATTCATCTATAGAACTTATTATAGTTAGGGGTCAAAAAACTCACACTATATCTAAATGCAATAAAATATTCAGAACTAGAGAAGAAAGTATGAAAACAAATAGATTGACTAAATGGGAACAAGAAATAAACTGTATGTTGACAAGAGCAAACTGGTTTAGAGCATGCTCTTTAGTTAAAGAGACTACTCTATGTACTTCATACAGAGAGCTTTATATCAAATTAATACAGGGGATGTATATGGCACCCACGAATATGATTTAGTAAAACAAATTCAGAAAAGTGTTGGCGAGGATGTGGGAGCAGGGGGTCCCACTCACATATTTAATGGGACTGTCCACAGATACAATATTGGAAGATTTGTATAGATCAGATTGAAGTGATAACAAGTATAAGGATACCCATGAGCCCAACATCACTGTTATTTCATATTTTTGAGAACCAAAGTTTGCACCATCAGAGGTGGTTAATTTCCCATATGTTTTTAATGAGTAAATGGTGTATAGTTAAAAGGTGGAGTACCAAGGAAATCCCTAAATGGTCTGATATTGAGAGGATAGTCGATCGGGATAGGGAGTTGGAAAAGGGAATGAAACGATATAGTAAGAAAGAAGAAAATATGATTAAAAAATGGTTAAAATGGGATGATAATAAGATCTAATAATGTATCCCTCTTTTCTCCCTTGAGATCACCTCTATTACTATTGGCAGAAAGGAGTATGAATGTTCTTTTTTCTTATAGTTGCTCCTAGTCTTTTCCCCTCCCCCATGGTATTCTATATATAGGGTTGCTCTTTATCAAGGTTTCTCCATCTCCTTCCTTTTTTGCTCTCTCTGAGATACTCAATATAGATTAAACAATAATATTGGTTGGTTTGGTGGAATGAATGTTGTTTAAGATACAGTTAATGTATTTTTCCCCCTGTATATTTAATGTATGTAATGGTTGTCTTTGTGTTGTATGTTAAAATTTTACCTTTTTAGTACTAAAATAAAAAAATTCAAAAAAAAATAAAATAAAAGGTATTTTATTCTATGGTGCCTAAATATGAAGTTGGAAATTTCCTGTGCAGCCTCCATAGAATAATTCAGTAATAATAAAGATTTCAGCCTAGAATTTGGTTTCTTAAAAAAAAAAAACTAGCGACTTGCCCGTCAAAAATGACAGCAATAAAATTGTAAGGCATGGCAATGCTGTTTACCACACAATGTAATGCGTTTGCGCCTCGCCCTGCGCTCATTGTGAGCCTCTCCCCTTGTGTACTTCCAGTGTCCTGCTTTGCAACGATCACCTTTGGCGCTCATCGCGAAGACAGATATATAAGTACAGTGTACCAAAAGAAAAAAATGTGAGTACAATGAATTAATATATTAATATACTTTACCTATTTATATGTAATATCCAGCAATCAATAGTCTGAAGAGCTAACAATCTATTTGTATTTTCCTGCATCTAAAAATGTACAGTTGGACTGTTGATCATCTGAGGAGAAAGTGTCAGCAATGTGGCAAGTGTGCAGTATAAATAGGCTGCGTGCACTAGGCCAAACCGTTTGTGTAGGCGGGTAAGTGCCATTTTAGGATCCTAATGTTATTAGTTGCAAGTTAGTGTTGTAAAATGGTGTTTTTTTTCTATGTGTTACTTGGCTCGTGAGCATTTTCTGTCTGTTGTAATGGTATATTTTGTATCTCGTACGTTCCTGTGTAACTCGTACGTGCCTGGCAGTGATTTTCGTCGGTATGGCCCCTTTTGCCTCGTTTTAATATTTTTTGTCCGTCATATTTTTTGTTGCGTAGCCGATTTTCAATTGCCAAAACTTTTTAAATGCGACTTAAATTGCCGTGCAACTTCACTCCCAGATGTCCCGGCTGTTCCCACCTGTTCTGCCATTAACTTCGTATTTTTGTGACCTCGTATAATTTCTTTCTAAGCTCCGCAGGTTGTAATTCTTGTTTTTAAAAGTCGTACGTCCTTGTTGGTGTTTTGCGCGCCCCGGGATCGGGATTTAGCCACGCTTTAATTTTTTTTGGCTGCCATTGTTTTTGTTGTTTTTCAAGTGCCGAAGCTTCTTAAATGCAACCTAAATTGGCATGCAACCTCACTTTCAGATGTCCTGGCTGTCCCCCCATGCTGTGTGTGATGTTTGTTTTATGTTGTATTTTTTTGTTGTGCTTTTGGTGTTTTACGATGTGCGCGGTTCGGCCGTTAACTTCGTATTTTTTCAACCTTGTATTATTTTTTTTCTTAGTTCCACTGGTCGTAATTATTGTTTTTAAAAGTTGTACGTCCTTGTTGGTGTTTTTTGTGTTTTGGGGTCGTTTAGCCTCGTTTTTTTCCGCTGCCATTTTTTTTCTTCCTTAGCCAATCTTCAAGTGCCGAAACGCCTTAATTTCGACTTTAATTAGCGTGCAACCTCACTTCCAGATGTCCTGGCTGTCCCCCGTGCTGTGTGATGTTTTTTTTATGTTTTGTTTTTATTTTGTGGTGTTTTTTGTGTTTTGGTATGTACGCGTTTCAACCGTTAACTTCATATTTTTGCAACCTCATAATTATTTTTTTTTCAAGTATTGCAGGTCGTATTTTTTTTTAGAAGTGAGATTTCCTCTTCCCAGGGTTATTTTTTTTAAGTCCCGCGGCTCTTTTTTTTTTGTCAAAGTCATGCTTTTGTGGTGGGGGGGGGGGTTACCGAGTTTGAGGCGCCGTAGAGCCTCCTCCACCGCAAATGCGAAAACACTCACTCAAAAATTGATATTTAGCAATGAAAGAATACTGAATATCATTAATTAAAGCATGAGCATATTGCATAACATATTATATCACAAATGTAAGGCACACTTGGCAATAAACAAAATATGATACACAAACTAATTCACTGGTAGTGTAATACACATCATATTACTAAGATAATAGAGCACCTTCAGACCAGTAGAAAATCAACCCATTTGAGAAAAGTGTGCCAGCACAAAATAGAAAAAGATCACTGCATATTATTAAGACTAAACTTGTATTGAATGATTTAGAAAATTATCTTAAAAAACAGCGTTAAAATCCAATGAAGTAAAAAATCAAACAGCCTGATTAACCGACCACAACAATATAATTCCTAGTTGCATACATTTCATTGTAAGCAATAGTGTAACAATGTATTTCATATTTATATACATTTCATTTTAAACAGTAGTGTAAGAATTTCTTGTGCTGAAAATAATACAATACACAGATAACAATGTGGCTTGTGGCTACGTATTCCCATATAACATCCTCAATTAAATTATCTACATATATAAGCATATATTGACAAATTATAATTTCTCATACCGTAGTACATTACAGGTATGTGAAAACTAAAGGGTGCCTCATTGCTATATAATACAGAAAAATATGCAGTTAGTAAATAAATACATACTTATATCTAGTGTCTAAAATAAAAATAAGCCACATTGAGATAAATCATTTACAGTATATTGTAATATAACTGTAAACAGTTATATTAATGGCTACATTTATCTTACAATACAGTACAATAGACTGAATTTATACACTGAATTTCTTCACTGATTTCTACCTAAATTGCCTGTTTTTATCATTATTCTGGTATGAATTTCTACACTGAATTTCTAAACTGATTTCTACTTAAATTGCATATGTGTATAATTATTCTGTATGTATTACTACAATGCTTTCTTCATATACCTAACTAATCAAACTTCTGATGCACATATAATCTATTATCTGACATTTGCAACAATTCAGTACCTTGAAGATATGTTTTCCTGATAATACACAAAATCCCCCATGCCATAATTTAGTAAATTTGGTCACTCTGTGAACAGCAAATGAAAACTAACTTTCCACGGCTCAGGGCCAATAAATCTAAAGTATAGCTTGGGAAACTTTTGCAAGGCGACATTTGAAAGAACTATTGCAACAACTGAAAATTCCAAAGTGCAGCAAAATAGAATTATACACAATTAAACAGAAATTTAACACACTTAAATATAATATCACCTTGGACAAGAATAATTAAGGCAAGCATATTTTCTTTTATTTATTCTATTGCTTTTTGTTTACACAGTATTACAATGTTTTCTCACACCTTCTTCTTCATTATAACATTCTGCCCTTTCTCAGAATCTCCTATACTGTTTCTACACATCATGTCTCCAATAATATAACAATCTCGCCTTCCCTGCTTTCCTCTCCTCTTCTTTGCTTCCATGAGCTTCACTCCTTCCTCCAGTCACTATCTCATCCCACCCCTAAAGTTCAAAAACAGAAATGCTACTGTAAATCCCACTCCCATCTCCTTTACTTTTGCTCCTTATTCTGATGGCTTGTAGAGATATACTCCCTAACCCAGGCCCCTAACTTAGTAACCACCGAAAACACCCATAATTGTATACTCATCACTTCTCACAAACCATCTACTTTGCAATTCTCATATGCCCTCTGGAATGCAAGGTCTGTTTGAAAAAACCTACCTTCATTCCTTGTTGTTTCCAACTTCCTCAATCTACTGGCTATCACTGAATCCTGGCTCACTTCATCTGACTCTGTCTCACCTGCTGCACTCTCATATGGTGGCCTACACTTCAGCCACAAGGTGGAGGTGTGGGCATCCTACTATACTCTCGCTGCACTTTTCACTGCATACCCCCAGTTCCCTACCTCCAATTCTCATCTTTTGAAGTTCACACTATCTGCATCTCTCTGTGAGTAGCTATGATCTATTGCCCGCCTGTATCACCCTCAATTTCTGGATCACTTTACCGCCTGGCTCCCTCACGTTTATTCCTCCAATATACCTTCACTCATTCTTGACAATTTCAACATAGCCACGGACACATCTACTTGCACTTACCTCTTTCCTTGGCCTATCACAAGGGATTCCCCAACTCACTGTGATGGACACTCCTTTGACCTTATTTTTACCAATCTCTGCACTATCTTCAACCCTGTCATCTCCCCACTCCCACTATCTAACCACCACCTCCTAACCTACAACCTCACCTTCCATTCACCACCCTTCTTCAATCCCTGCCACCAGAGAAACATGCAAGCACTTAACCCACAACAATTTTCCAATGGGCTACAACGCCTTCTCAGCCCCCTCACCACCCTCACCTGCCCTGGAATTGTCATTTCACAGTAGAACATGACTCTAACTTCAACCCTAGACACTCTTGTCCCCATAATCGCACGCAGAAGCCCTTGATCTCATCCACAGCCATGGCACACTCCTTATCTGCCCTCAGTCTTTCCAAACAACTCTACTTCTCATTGCTAATATCAAATCTGTCCTCTAACCACAAACATTTGTTTGCTACACTCAACACCCTCTTCTGCCCACCCCCACATCTTGCCCCTTCCTGTCTCAAAGTTAAAGACTTTGCCATCAACTTTAAAAATAAAATTGAAAACATCCGAAACTAACTCTGCTCCTAGCATGGCTCTAACCCACCCTCCTCTCAACAAACTGACACACCCAGCCTTTACCCTTCCCTAATCCCTCTTCTACAGTGGACTCCTTTGACTATTTGAGGATGAAGTATCTATGTTACAATCAACCTCTCACCTTACAACTTGTCCTATGATCCTATTTCATCACAGCTAATCCCTCCCCTCTCTAGCACACTTAAACACTGGGATGTTTCCATCCACTTTAAAACACTCAATAATTACACCCATTCATAAGAAACCCTCATCTGATCCAGCTTCTTCTTCAACTATAGCCCTATCTCTCTACTTCCCCTGGCTTTTAAAACTGCTTGAGCGGCTCATTTACACTTGCCTATATATTTCCACCTATTTCCTTCTTGACCCCTTCCAATCTGGCTTTCTTGCCCAACACTCCACAAAAACAGCCCACATAAAAGTCACCAAATCACGTGTTAACCGCCAAGTTAAAGGGTCACTTCTCAATTGTAATTCTCCTGGACCTCTCTGCTGCCTTTGAAACAGTTGACCACCCTCTTCTAATCCAAACTCTCCACTCTCTTCACCTTCGTGTCACAGCTCACATCCTACCTAGAAGATTGTACAATTACTGTCTTCTACTCTGGCACCTCTTCTTCACCTTACCCTCTGTCTGTTGGTGTACCCCAAGGTTCAGTCTTAGCCCTCCTCCTATTCTCCATTTACACATCCTCCTTTGGTACCCTAATAAAATCCTTTGGATTTCAGTATCATGTCTATGCAGATGACTCTCAAATCTACCTCTCAGCACCTGATCTATCCCCGTCTCTTCTAGCTCAAGTTGCCAACTGCCTCTCTAGCATATCCTTCTGGATGTCTGCCCCTCAACTCAAACTCAACATGTCAAAGACTGAACTCCTAATCTTCCCACCCTCTACTACAGCTTTTACTCCTCAGATATCTCTCACTGTTAACAATCACTCCCACTTCCCAGGCCCTTTGTCTTGTGGTTCTACTGGACCGTGCCCATTCTTTCATTCCTCACATACAATCAAAAACAAAATCTTGTCATTATCACTCTAAAAAACATCTTCAAAATGCGTCACTATCTTACACAAGACACAGCTAAAATTAAAATACATTATCTCATCATATCTCGACTCGACTACTGCAATTCACTCCTTGCTGGCCTCCCCATCTCTCGTCTGTCTCCACTCCAGTCCATAACGAACGCCTCCAGTCCATAACAAGGTCCTCTCTGTCAATCACTCCACTGGCTTCCTATAGCTTCGAGAATCACATTTAAAATCATGATCCTAACATACAAATCTCTCAACAAGAGTGAACCCCTTTATGTTTCTGCTCTTCTTTCAAAATACTCTCCCAACTCCCCTCATTCTTCTTCTTACACCCTCTCTTATCACCTCCTCTCACTCCCACCTTCAAGACTTTTTGCATTCTGCCCCTATTCTCTGGATTTCCCCACCTCACTCAACTAAACTATCTTTCTGCCTCAAAACCTTTAAAAAATCACTACAAATGTACCTGTTTAAAAAATCATATCATCTTCCAACTTAATATGCACAACTACACACTCCACAGCTTAAAATCACTCAACAGCCACAATCTACAATGCAACATACAGACATCTTCACTTTATTGAACCAATTGCTTTCCACTACCATCTTGCATCTATCACCCTTTTGTATCACATCCAAACCCTTTAGATTGTAAGTTTGCGAGTTTTCAATAATGTGTGCTTTAAAAACAAGCACTATGTACATTTGATTTTAGACTCAAAAACAGGGCTATCCATTCTTTGCTATATTTTAATTTTGTTTGTATCACGTACTTAACCCCTGTACAGCTCTACAGATGTTTTTGGTGTGCTACAAATTTTAAATAATAATAATATATATAATGTAAGCCCTGGGTGAACATGGTTGATGCATAAAGTTTTCATTAGGGCACCCTTATCAGGCTGGACCCAGAAAGGAAAAAATAATGATTACATAAGCAGAACATGTTACAACCTCAAAAACATAAACCAACACCATAAGGCACATGCTTTACAGCATAATATAACAAGAACAAGGGATGCTCTTGATTTGATCCTATCTAACTGCACCATAAAAGCCCTCTTTGGAAAAAATAACAATTATATCAGACGGCTGTTAAGACTGACATATCAGAAGGCTGTTAAGACACTCCCACAAACCTTTTCTGATGTGATTTGAATACAATATATGTTGCTCTTGTACTGTACATCTAACTCTGTTATAACTTTTTTCCCATAAAAAAAAAAAAAAAAAACAGACTGACTCCTGACTCACACATTGCACTTAAACTGAATTCTAAATGTAAGTAGTCGCATGCTTACCAGCTTAAAAAAGCCATGTTACTAATGGACAGCCAGGCAATGCAGCAGATGGCTATGCAGAAGCAGATACAGGCCATAGACCAGACCTCGGTGCACAATAGTCAAATCAGATTCATCAGTAGGAGTAACAGGAACACAGAATCAGCATAACCAGTACCATCTGCTCTTAAATGTTCTAGAAAAGGCCAGGAAGACCAATCCTACCTGCAGATCTCATCCGGTTTATCCATGCCTTCTTCTGGGATAGCATCATCAGTTCAGGATGCAAATCCAGTCCAGTTTTTCAATCCCCTTTGTATAGGATAGCAGAAGGTTCAGGATTCAAACTGATTATAGCCCAGAAAAAATAATAAAAGCCTTCTATCTAAATAAAATACACCATACATACTGTATGCATCCCAAAAAGAGCATAATCTTTATTGTCTGGGTCTCATTTCTACACATTTCTTCCAAGCAATAAAACAACAGTACATTCACGTGGTCAGTCCTAAACCAAACAGAAGTGAGTCACTACTTTAGACAAACACAAGTTTCATACCTTCTGCCCCTTTGAATTTTACCCACTTGGGCTAGGCCTGGCTCCAAGGACTCAGCACCAGCCTGTCCATCTTCCCAGTTAGTTCCCGAAGGGACTACAGCTCCAGCTATGAGATACCTCTGGTCAGGATCTGGACACAGCAAGTATTGATAAGATAATGTGAGGCGTGAAGTCAGAATGTCTGGGCAAGAATGTTGGGGTCCAACCTGAGTAGGAGAATATTTTTATTGGCTTAAAACAATAGTTGCACCTTAAAACACACTCTATACACAAAATAATGGACCTGACAGTGGAAAATTAGCCCAGAAACTTTAGGCTCAATTAACCTGGTAGAAAGGAGCCTTAGCGATCCAAGGGATACAAGAAGAGCTTGAGGTAAACATCGCACAACATAATAAATCAACAAGTCACAAGGTCATTATGGCCATTATAATATCCCTTTGATTCAACTGGCTAGTTAGCTAATATATAAGTTGAAAAAAGGAATACAACATTGAATGATCTTCATATCTTTAGGAACATGCCAGTTCAAAACAATAGAGACCATATCAGGATCCATAGTAAGTCTGTGAGGAATGATGATGAATCCCTATGAATTGCACAGATTCTGTTTAAAAGTAAGCAAAACTGGAGACACTAATTTTGAGTCCTACTTCTACGTCATTAACAAATATGTTAAAAAGGAGAGGACCTAATACTGAACCGGGAGGAGCCCCAATTACTGTATTAGTCCAATCTGAGTATGTTCCGTTTACAACAACCCTTTGCTTCATGTCTTTTAGCCAGCTCTCAATCCATGAGCAGATATTTACTGCAATTCCTGTATCCCTTAGTTTGCTCAATAGTCTCTCATGCAGCACTTTATCAAAAGCCTTTGCAAAATCCAAAAAGACTACATCAACTTGAGTTGCCATGATCCAAGTACCTACTTACCTCCTCATAGAAACTAACTAGATTGGTCTGACATTACCTATCATTCATAAATCAGTGTTGATTCCTACTTATTTATGATCTTGTTTGAATAGACATATTCTTGTATACTGTCCCTTAGTAACCCTTCTAAAAGCTTTCCAACTACAGATGTGAGGCTTACAGGTATATAGTTCACTGGATTTGCTCTTGCTCCCGTCTTAAATATAGGTATCACCTCTGCTTTTCTCCAGTCATCTTGGTTTGGCTATTACAGAACTCAGTTCCGTCAGTAGCCTTGGATGCATTCCATCAGGACCTGGGGCTTTTTGTTAACATTTATTTTCTCCAACCTCATTTGGATTTCTACGTTAACCAATTATTTGGTGAAGGTAGTGTAGCCACATTATGTTGCAGTGTCCCAACCACTGGTATCTTGTATATACTGAAGAAAATAACCTATTTACTGTAGCTCATCTGCCTTTTCCTGGCCACTAATTATCAGACAGCCGGTGTCACATTGTAATGTGCCTACAGCTTCCTTCCTCGCTTACTTCCCATTAATATATTTAAAAAATATTTTAGGGTTAGTCTTACTCTCCTTTGCAACTGACGTCTCATTTTCTGTTTTGTCAGTCTAATAGCTCTTTTGCAATCCTTGTTTATTTCCTTATAGTCACATAAAATTGCCTCTTTTCCCTCCTTCTTGTATAATTTAAATACATTTTTTTCCTTATCATAATCTTTAAGTCATTGTTAAGCTAATATCTTCAGATAAATGCTTACGACATAGAGTAAATAATCAATGGTGAATGCATTGGAGCCCTACTCTTTGGAGTTGAAATGTAGCTATTTTTATATGCTTGTATAACAGGTAACATACTTTCTACAGGTATTATAGAAACCATACAGATTGACTCTATGAGACCAAAGAAAGCCCTTCATGTATATAAATACATATGTGGGAACCAGAAAAACAAATTATATGAGTTTAGGTGGTTTGACTCTCAGGTGCCCAGGGAATTTCTACCCCTGTGTATACTGCTTATTCTTATGTAGCTATAGAAATTTATTTATATACATTCCAGTGTCCTATAATCTATCTGTCTGGCTTGTATAATATGTTCCTGGCTTCTAAGTATTAACTATTTTTGTCCATCCCTCAGTATACATAAATTTACATAGATTTATATGCTTACACAACAAATATATTTATATTTATATGTATATATTTACACACATACACACAGTATATTCAAATATGTGCACACATAGAGGCAGTAATTTCAAAATACATGTATAAAGCATTCACACAAAGAAACAAAGTCATGTAGTATTTACATCTATTTACACACATGAAATATACACATATTTATACAGAAAACAATTACACCTAGACAGGACTGGCAATTGGCTCACTGTTAGATTGACTTGTGATCAATGGCAGCTGGTGAAATGAAAAATTGGGAGGGCGGTAGACTTTAGAATTTTGGGTATATATATATATATATATATATATATATATATACAGTGCTGTATCAACCTTTTTGGAGCCTCTATATATAGTGCGGCTAATGGGTAATTCGGCTATATGCACACATATAATTCACTCTTCAATTATATATATATATATATATATATATATATATATATATATATATATATATATATATATATATATATATACAGTATATACAGTGCATTTGCAAAATATTCACCCCCCTTGACTTTTTACATATTTTGCTACATTACAGCCTTAAGTTCAATGTTTTGTTAATCTGAATTTTATGTGATGGATCAGAACACGTTGGTGAAGTGAAATAAAAAAAAATATACATAAAACTATTTTTTAGAAATTTGGCATGTGCGTATGTATTCACCCCCTTTGTTATGAAGCCCCTCAAAAGCTCTGGTCCAACCAATTGCCTTCAGAAGTCACATAATTAGTGAAATGATGTCCACCTGTGTGCAATCTACTGTAAGTGTGACATGATCTGTCATTACATATACATACCTTTTTTGAAAGGCCCCAGAGGCTGCAACACCTAAACAAGAGGCATTCAAACAAGTAAGGGATAATGTTGTCGAGAAGATAAGTCAGGGTTAGGTTATAAAAAAATATCAAAATCTTTGATGATCCCCAGGAGCACCATAAAATCTATCATAACCAAATAGAAAGAACATGGCATAACAGCAAACCTTCAAAGAGACGGCCGCCCACCAAAACTCACAGTCCAGGCAAGGAGTGCATTAATCAGAGAGGCAGCACAGAGACCTACAGTATGTGGTTAAAATGCTGGTAAAGGGATAAATGTGTGCGTGCATAACTTGCAAGTTATGGACGCACTCGCAATGGCTGATCCACTTCATGCCTAGTGGCTCCAAAAAGTTAGATACGCCACTGCATATGAGAGAACATTGTTTGTTACATTTGCAAAAAATGTTATTGCTGTAGTGTGTCTTGAGAGTTTTAGGATTAAGGGTTAAAGTTTGCTCACAATTATTTCATTTACTTATCCATATAAGATAGCACTTCCTTCAGTCCGATTCAGCCTCTGCTGAAGCCTATACATGAAACCTTTGCATCAGGCTCTTCTGTCAGACGGTGGATGTGGTCTACCTGTTATCAGTATTGATGTCGTGAACATCAAATTTTCTGTTCGCGAACAGCGGACACAAACTTCCATCAAATATTCGCGAACGGGCGAACCCGGCGAACCGCCATAGACTTCCATGGGCAGGCGAATTTCAAAACCCACAGGGACTCTTTTTGGCCACAATAGTGATGGGAAAGTTGTTTCAAGGGGACTAACACCTGGACTGTGGCATGCCGGAGGGGGATCCATGGCAAAACTCCCACGGAAATTACATAGTTGATGCAGAGTTTGGTTTTAAGCCATTAAGGGCATAAATCACCTGACATTCCTAAATTCCATTCCTAAATTGTTTGGAATAACATGCTTTAAAACGTCAGGTCTGATGTTGTATCAATCAGGTAGTGTAAGGGTTACACCCGCTTCACAGTAACAGACCAATTCTCCCCGTTTAATGCACCGCAAACAACCTCAAACAGTCCCTTTGCAAAACCGCAAACTCCCCATTTGCACAAGGTTGGATACCAAGCTAGCCATGTTCCATTCCTTGTCCTCACTGATGTCATTGAAGGTCTCTTCCTCCACCCAGCCACCAAGGGTCCACGAAAGGTGACAACAAGCCCCCTGGGACGCCTGCTGTGTTTGGTCTTCCACCTCCTCAAAGCCACCTTCCTCCTCTGACTCCTCTTCTTCAGACTCCTCTCTCTGCGTTGCCTCTATCTGCGTTATTATAAGGTGTGTACTGTTAAGTAGTACTATTCCTATCGGTTTAATCCCTGTTACGTCCACTATTAGGGGACGTGTATATGGCATTCATTTTTGCAACAGGGAAATGGAAAAAGATGCTTGGTCGGTCCTCCCACTTCAAATTTTTGTTCAAAAATGCTTTATTTTTCATTACATGCTGTATGCATTCTGACAATAAAATAATTGAAATGCAAAAATTAGGTATTGTTGCAGCGACCAGAAAAATTGATGTTAGTTTGCCAGGCAGAAAGTGCCCTAAAACATTGCGTCTTGAACCCAAGTTGGTGGCGGATAAGTCACGCAAGTCATCCGGCATTCAGGGATAAAATACAGCAGCGTGTGGACCATTATTAGCTCAAGGCAGCTCATCTATCAGGCCTTTTTTAATTGAATGTATCGCCCACTGTCAGTCCCTTCGGGATCCATCCCTCATTCATCTTAATAAAGGTGAGGTAATGTAGACTTTTTTGACCTAGGCGACTTCTCTTATCAGTGACAAAACCTCCTGCTGCACTGAAGGTCCTTTCTGACAGGACACTTGAAGCGGGGCAGGACAGAAATTCTTTGGCAAATTGGGATAGCTCAGGCCACAGGGCAAGCGTGCACACCCAGTAGTCAAGGGGTTCATCGCTCCTCATAGTGTCGATGTCTGCAGTTATGGCGAGGTAGTCTGTTACCTGACGGTCGAGTCGTTCTCTGATGGTGGACCCCAAAAGGCTGTGGTGATGCATAGGACTTAAAAAGCTCTGCATGTCCTCCATCAAAAACACGTCTGTAAAGCGTCCTCTCCTTGCCGGCATGGTCGTGGGAGGAGGAGGATTATGTTCACCTCTTCCGCTATTAGATTGCCGTTGTGCTGTGACATCACCCTTAAACGCTATGTAAAGCATACTTTTTAATTTATTTTGGAAGTGCTGCATCCTTTCCGACTTGTGGTAATTCAGTAACATTTCAGGCACTTTCTGCTTTTACCGGGGGTCTAGCTGCGTGGACACCCAGTACTGGTCGTTCTCCTTCATCCTTTTTATACGAGGGTCCCTCAACAGGCACGACAGCATGAAAGACCCCATTTGCACAAGGTTGGATGCGAAGCTAGTCATGTCCCATTCCTCATCCTCAGTGATCTCACTGAAGGTATGTTCTTCTCCCCAGCCAAGTACAACACCACGGGTAATAGATAGTTGACAACGAGCACCCTGGGATGCCTGTTGTAGTTGGTGTTCCTCCTCAAAGCCACATTCCTCCTCCTACTCCTCTTCCTCACAATCCTCTTCCAGCATTGCCGCAGGTCCAGCAAGCGATGCTGATAACGCTGTTTCTGGTGGTGATGGTGACCACAACTTTTCTTCTTCCTCTTCACGCTCATCTACGGCCTGATCCAGCACTTTTCTCAGGGCATGCTCCAGGAAGAAAACAAATGGTATGATGTCACTGATGGTGCCCTCGGTGCGACTGACCAGGTTTGTCACCTCCTCAAAAGGACGCATAAGCCTACAGGCATTGCGCATGAGCGTCCAGTAACATGGCAAAAAAATCCCCCGCAGAGGCTTTCCTAGCACTCCGGTCATACAAATACTCGTTAACGGCCTTTTCTTGTTGGAGCAGGCGGTCAAACATTAGGAGTGTTGAATTCCAACTTGTCGGGCTCTCTAAAATCAAGCGCCTCGCTGGCATGTTGTTTCGCTGCTGGATATCTGTAAAGTGCGCCATGTCCGTGTAGGAATGCCTGAAATGGCCACACACCTTCCTGGCCTGCTTCAGGATGTCCTGTAAGCCTGGGTGCTTATGCACAAAGCATTGTACAATCAGATTACACACATGTGCACATGAGTACAAGCAGCACACAAAGTCAAAGCCGCCATCCTCCTCCTGGTCCAGCATCTTCAGCCACGTCAACCACTGCTGCCCTGCTTGCCCCCTCTCAACCATCCGCCACTCCGTGTCTCGCCCTGAGCAGTCCCTGCTCATCTGCACACATTCAGGTGTCTGTCAAGGACATGTTTGAGCGTAAGAAGCCAATGTCAAAAAGTCACCCCCTTGCCTGGCAACTGACAGCTGGCTTGTCTAAACTCTTAGCCCGCCAGCTTTTGCCATACAAGCTGGTGGAGTCTGAGGCGTTCAAAAAATTTGTAGCTATTGGGACACCGCAGTGGAAGGTACCCGGACGAAATTTCTTTGCACAAAAGGCAATCCTCAACCGGTACTCGATTGTGCAAAAGGAAGTAATGGCATCTCTGGCACACAGTGTTGAGGCAAGAGTCCATCTGAGCTCTGCAATGACGGCATGCTGGTGGTGGCAACAGCATGAAGTTGACTGGCGTGCTGTCTGGCTGACCCCGGGTGGCGATGCATGCTGTCTGACTGTGCCACTAGCTACTTTCGACGACCTCCCCCTGCTTCCAACTTGTCTCCTCCTCCTCTCTGTCTCCCCATCTGAACTTTTCTCCTGTTCTTCTTCTCTTATAGCGGGCACCCACGTGACATCCACGGACGCATCGTCATCATCAACCACTTCACTTGTATCTGACCACTCAACAAAGGAAGCAGCACCGGGTACAACATCATCATCAGACCGTACGTCCATGTGTGTAATGCTGCCTGACTGTGACATATTCCTGTTATCTACATCCTCTGGCACTAATGTTTGTGCATCCCTCATTTCTTCCAATAGATGTGTAAATAACTCTGCTGACGGATTAAGTGAAGCGGCTATGGTGCTAGTGTTGGTGAAGGCGGCAGGCAGGCGGGTGGTAACTGGAGAGGTGCCCAAAGCTAAGCTGGAGGAGTATGTGTGTCTAGGTTCCGAGCGGAAGCTGTAGAAGATTGGGTGTCCTGTGTTAGCCAGTCAACCATGTCCTCAGAACTTTTCAAGTTCAGGGTACGTTGCCTCTGAAAACTGCCTCTGCCTGTCATTTTTTTTTCGATTAGTGGTACTATGCGTGCAAGCTACTGTGACACCAGATATGAGTGTCACTGTGCACTGGCAAAAGTTGGCAGAGTAGACGCTGTAGGCCTCACACACACGCCTGTAGGCAGGCAACTGATATTCAATCGATTACAGTCAAAAAAGGGTTATTTTATGTCACTGTACACTAGGTTGCACCAGATATGAGCGTTACTGTTCACTGGCAAAAGTTGGCAGAATAGGCGCTGTAGGCATCACAGACACGCCTGTAGGCATGCAACTGATTACAGTAAAAAAAGGGATCTTTTATGTCACTGTACACTAGATTGCACCAGATATGATGTATCACTGTGCACTGGCAAAAGTTGGCAGAGTAGATGCAATAGGCTTCACACACACGCCTGTAGGCAAGCAACTGATATTCAATCGATTACAGTCAAAAAAGGGTTCATTTATGTCACTGTACACTACGGTTGCACCAGATATGAGTGTCACTGTGCACTTGCAAATGTTGGCAGAGTAGGCGCTGTAGGCCTCACACACACACGCCTGTAGGCAGGCAACTGATATTCAATCGATTACAGTCAAAAAAGGGTTCTTTTATGTCACTGTACACTAGGTTGCACCAGATATGAGCGTTACTGTTCACTGGCAAAAGTTGGCAGAGGAGGCGCTGTAGGCCTCACACACATGCCTGTAGGCAGGCAACTGATATTCAATCGATTACAGTCAAAAAAGGGTTCTTTTATGTCACTGTATACTAGGTTGCACCAGATATGATGTATCACTGTGCACTGGCAAAAGTTGGCAGAGTAGATGCAATAGGCTTCACACACACCCTGTAGGCAGGCAACTGATATTCAATCGATTACAGTCAAAAAATTGTTTTTTTATGTCACTGTACACTAGGTTGCACCAGATATGAGTGTTACTGTGCACTGGCAAAAGTTGGCAGAGTAGGCGCTGTGGGCCTCACACACACGCCTGTAGGCAGGCAACTGATATTCAATTGATTACAGTCAAAAAAGGGTTCTTTTATGTCACTGTAAACTAGGTTGCACCAGATATGAGTGTCACTGTGTACTGGAAAAAGTTGGCAGAGTAGATGCAATAGGCTTCACACACATGCCTGTAGACAGGCAACTGATATTCAATCGGTTACAGTCTAAAAAGGGTTTCTTTTATGTCACTGTACACTAGGTTGCAACAAATATGAGTGTCACTGTGCACTGGCAAAAGTTGGCAGAGTAAGTTCGCAAAGTAGGCGCTGTAGGCCTCACACACACGCCTGTAGGCAGGCAACTGATATTAAATCGATTACAGTCAAAAATGGGTTATTTTATGTCACTGTACACTATGGTTGCACCAGATATTACATATCAATGTGCACTGGCAAAAGTTGGCAGAGTAGATGCAATAGACTTCACAAACACGCCTGTAGGCAGGCAACTGATATTCAATCGATTACAGTCAAAAAAGGGTTCTTTTATGTCACTGTACACTACGGTTGCACCAGATATGAGTGTCACTGTGCACTTGCAAATGTTGGCAGAGTAGGCGCTGTAGGCATCACACACACGCCTGTAGGCAGACAACTGATATTCAATCTATTACTGTCACAAAAGTGTTGTTTTATGTCACTGTACACTACGGTTGCTTCAGATATTACGTATCACTGTGCACTGGCAAGAGTTGGCAGAGTAGATGCAATAGGCTTTACACACACGCCTGTAGGCAGGCAATTGCTATTCAATCTATTACAGTCAAAAAAGTGTTGTTTTATTTCACTGTACACTAGGTTGCACCAGATATGACGTATCACTGTGCACTGGCAAAAGTTGGCAGAGTAGATGCAATAGGCTTCACACACACACGCCTGTAGGCAGGCAACTGATATTCAATTGATTACAGTAAAAAAAGTGTTGTTTTATTTCACTGAGCACAATATATTCTGTTAGGTGTTAGCCTGTCACACACACAAGCTGGCAGGCAGGCATATGCAATTAGATTACACAGAAAAAAATTATAAAATAAAATAAATGATGTTCTAGCCCTAAAAAGGGCTTTTTGGGTTGCTGTCCTTGCATCAGTTATCAGATGAGTCCTTCAGGTCTGTAGTGGAAGCTAAATACACAGCCTGGCTATCTATTTCCCTTTTAAATCTCCAGCAGCTACACTATCTGTCCTCTCACAACGAATGCAGCTTCAGAATAATTCTAAAATGTATGCTGTCCTTCAGATGGAAGGCCCTGGAAGGGAGTGTATGCTGCTGATTGGCTGGAATGTGTCTGCTGACTTTGAGGTGCAGGGTCAAAGTTTCCTCAATGATAAAGTATAGGGGGCGAACCGAAAAGCGCCTGTGTTCGCCGTCCGCTGCAAACACGAACATGCCAAAATCGACCGTGAATAGTCCGCAGGCGAACTGTGTGCGACATCTCTAGTTATCAGCACTTGCTGCACTTTGCTGTATGATGAATTTATCTGTCTCTTTTCTATTTAAATAGGAATTTAGTTCAGTGTAGGAATTTACATTTTTCTGCATTTTAGCCTAGACGGGAATTGACAGACCCTTATTAATGGCCAAACCAGTGATTAGGCTTTAGTTATTATTGGTTACCTCAACTGAGAGGAAAAGTCTCCATTACTCTTTCCATTTAAATGGGAGGTGATGGAAATCGCATTGGTACATCTTACATCAAAATAATTAATACAACTCCATATATATAAAGAATCGGACGTTGTAGACTTTAGTGCATATTTTTTCTGCACTCATTAACTAAGCATAACATTTGGTAGTTTATTATACATTATTTATTTGTAATCCTTGTCTGGGTGGTCCCTACACTTGCAACAATTTTTACACTTGGTCAAGGATTAACATTTATTTTTTTGTATTGAATTCCTTATACTAAAGGGAGAACTTTTTTTTTTGATCATTTTATTTGTACAAATATCCCTAAGTTATATATACACATTCTCCCATGTACATTTAAAAGTTTGAAGGAAACCTTTTGTGTGAACCCTGTTTGATATTCATCTAAAGTTCATCAATGGTTAGGGGAGAAATCATATGGTTTTTGCCTTCTGTACCAGTGTCAATCAATTCCCTTAAAAAGAGCCAAACAGCAGATATTTAGGAAACTTTTCCTGTGAAATTTGTTGATTTCATATTTAAAAAATGAACGCCGGTATACTGAAATACCCTATCTTCTAAATTTGCATATATACTTTTTTAATAATCCTTTTTTTAAAGAAAAAAATCACAAAGAAAAAAGAAAAGAAAACGTCTATTACATTTTAAGACATACATAGCAATGTAACAAGTTACATTTTTACTTCTGGTCCAAGTCCAATTGCCCTAATAAATTGTACATTTAACCCTATGGAAAATATCCTACTATTTCTAGCAGGTGTGCTTTTTTCTTTTCCTATTGTAACTCTGGGATGGTGCCATCCTAAACACAGGTTGTATAGGTTTCTTATCCCTACACAAATGACAGCTTAACCGGGGACTAGGCTGGTTTTCCAGGCAAAGTTGCGGTTTCAGGGCCAAGTTGCAGAGTCGCAGGCCAAGCCCTGGATTGGGGGCAAAATGGGTATTGAAGTTGGCTCCTGGAAGCGTCTACTGATTTAAGTGGTACTAATTTATGAGTGTAGGAACTAGGGGGGGACAAGGGCGAATAATCCCCCCAGATTTTTCATTGTGTGTAGAGGAGCTACTCTTTTCTTGAGCAAGTCAATTTAAAAATAAAGAAAACCTATTTTGTGGTATTCCATAATAATGACGGCAATAAGATTGTAAGGCAGGTAATGCTGTTTGGTTGAGACATTAATTTTGTTGGTGTTCCGAGATCCTTCGTTGCTCTTTGTGAGCCTTCGGTGCTCATCGCGTGGCTCGCAAAGAGCTCCTTCTGTGCTCATTGCGAAGCTGTATGTGTTTTTTTTTATCTGATAGGCGATTTCGGTGTTATTGTTTGGTCGGCAGTGATCTGTTTTTTGGGCTTCTATGTGGCTTTTATGAGTATTTCGAGATTTAGTTTTTTTTTGTGGATATGTTTTTTTTTATATGGTAATGAAATAATTAATAAATTAATAAATGAATATACTTTACCTAATTTGAAGTAATATATGCAGTAAGCATTGTGTTGAAGAGCTGACAATCTGTTTTGATGTTGCTGCAGCATACAATGTCAGTTTGTACTGTTGTGGAGCTCATGTGTAAGTGTCAGCAATGTGTGCAGTGTGTAGTGTAGTGTGCAAGGAAAATCCATTAGGGTAGCTGTGTACTTCCGCATTGTGTAAGTTAGTGTTGTAAAATGGCGGCTAATTTGTATGTGGTACGCGGGTGTGGATGATTTAGCCTCCTTGTTAATAGTGTATCTTGGACCTCGTACGGCTTTTTCTGAAAATCTGTATGTGTTTCGTGGCATTTTGCTTATTTAGGGTCCTGTAGCCTCGTTTTGATTTTTTGGGCTGCCATTTTTTCTCTTGCTTAGGGGATTTTCGTTTTGTGTGTAAACTCTAGAATTTGGACTTAAATTGAGGTGTAACTTCACTTGCAGAGGTCCTGGGTGCTCCTCCTTGCTGTGGGTAAGCTTTTTATGTGTTTGTTGTGTTTATTTATTGTGTTTTTAATGTTTTCATGTGTGCGCGGTTCAGGCGCTAAGGTCGTATTTTTGCGAGCTCGTAATGTTTTTTTTTTCTAAGTCCCGCGGCTCATATTTGTGGATGCTAAGTCCGTAAACTTTGCGATGTAAGTTCCGCCTATGGCTCATTGCAGCCGACGTGGGAGCCTCCACCTCCGAAAATGGGGACCCTCGCTTTGCGTCGTAGGGGGTCGTAGGGATGAGCGCCTATGGCGCTCATCAGCAGCGCAAGGAGTGCCTTTGTCGTTTTTTGCCAGCAACTGCGGCCCCCGCTTTGCGAGGGCTGCAGGCTCGCTATGCGAGCCTGCAGCGTTAGCAACAATTTTTGCCAAACCGCACTGCTGACAACTATATATGTGATGCAGTCACTCCCCAGATTTTCGTTGGCTCCTAAACCTATGTAATAATTCCAAAATATTTCAATAGCCCAATGTAACAGTTACACCAAAAAACACAATCCTCACATAAAATAACTGTTCAAAAACTGCAAAAAATGACCAGAGCCCACGAGGCTCAAATGACTGGGTAAAAGGGAGTCTCAGGGGCCAGGTCATACAATTAGGGTTTAGGGAAAACACATTATACCATATTAATATTTCACAAGTGACATAGGGCCCTATGCTAATCCCTGAAAAAGCAAATAAGAGTGCCTGAACTGCAGGGTAAATCCTACATAGCTATGCTAATCACCCATACCGAAAACATTGTGAGCAAACTGCTGTGGGTCACTGCTCCGAGTGAACTTCACGACAAAGCTGAAAAGCAAGGTTTTATGGATCACTTGCAAATCAGGGCAGTAATTAAAGAATCAAAAGAAAGATGTATGTGTACCAAACACCACTGGCAAATGTTTTTAAAACCTTTGCTGAGTCTCCTACAGGCATTTAAAGGGGAAAGTATAGCACAAAAAGAACTACAAAATGATGACATTTCAACCTTATTTAACACTTAACAATCTGATATCAACATATGTGTAATTAAAAAAACATGATATGTTGGTATTAAGCACGTTTTATGATACAAAATTCAGGGTAACAAACAATCCAGCACTCAAGGGGTTAATACACATAACAAAAACAAATTGCCTATGAAAAACACTCTAATGCATTGTCTAAAGACATATCATATTTTAACACAAAATTATTTATTGAATCTATAAATACTAATGTCACATCTTTTAAATATCAAAATATATTAATAAATATAAACAATTACTTTATATATGTATATATCGGTTCCCTTGCTATAACTAATTATGGCACTTATTCCTGCACATCCCACTCATTATAAGATTTATGACGACCACATTTCCTAGTGGCTCCTAGGGCCCTGTCTCATTCATAAAGCTTGGTTTGGCTGCTCCCTGCACAGATATCTGTTGCTGCAAAAGAGCAAGATTTACAGATCTGAGCATACTGCTGTAATCTGGGGGAGTGAATGATTTGAATTAGTGTGGAATTTAGGGAGAAAAAGCTCCTGCAGACTTTTCGCTGCATTTCCCTAAGTTACAGCGCCAGATTAGCATAGGGCTCATAGTCCTTAAAATGCTCTTATGGCCATAATTATCACAATTGGATCAGGTTATAATTTCAAAAAAGTCCATTCAGCTCAGGGTATCATGACAGTGCCAGACAACATGTAGCTCTGTATGGTGGCAGCCAATAGGTAGCTCTGGGAAGTGTCAGGCAACAGGTAGCTCTGGGAGGTGCCAGACAAAATATACCTATGGAAGGTGCCAGACAACAGGTAGCTCTAGATGGTAACAGAAAGTGCAGAGGTAAAGATGAAGTTAAAAAGTACAGGGTTCTGGTGCAGGCGAAAGAAAAATGAAAAATCCAACAGGCCAAGTTCAAATACCAGAGGTATCAGATATATTTTGGGTAACAGAGCAACATTCCTATAAAGTTATATCTCAACACAGATTTCATATTTCACCGTTAAAATTAAAAAAAAATAGGAAAATAATTTTGTTGTTTTTAAAGCATGAAAGACAATTGGTAGCTAACTTAAATTGTGAAAGTCTCCAGATGACTCTGTCATGGGTTGGATGTCTTAAACTTATATCATGTGTAGGTTGTGAGCTCAAGGGTAGGGTCATCAACTCAGTCTGCAAAATTATGTAATATCATACCTATATTTTACTGTACACCAGCTCTATAAAATATTTTGGAGTTGCTGATTGCAAGTGTGCTATTTAGGAAAAAGTTTTCAAGATAACTGTATAGAGTTCTTAACTGAATATGTAGCTCCTCTACCTCCACTAGATTGCTTATAATTTTAGGAACAAAAACAAAATGTCTCTCGTGATTAAAGCAAAATTGAAATCAATAGTTTAAATTACATAATTTCAACCCTTAATTTATATCTTTTCACTATATAAAGACATGTTCTTCAAAAGATCATACCATAAACATAATACTTCATTGATCTTTAAATAGCGGGCTCGCAGCAGGCCCACAGACATACAGCCTAGACTGCAAGGTACGAGCCACAGCCTCAAGCCCGTAAACCCTGGTTTCATATGTAACGCTTCTGGGTATCCGATCCGATGATTCCCACCAAACATAAACAAGGCTGTAAGTTGCGAGCCAGACACAGATCAATTTACCAATAGGAATGGGATAACGCAAATCAATCTGAAACAACAGCTTTAAAAGGCAGCGAAAAACATAAGTCCCTGATTGTGCAGTAACTGAGAAAGTCAACACACAGACATAGGCATTGGTGGGTTCATGAGCGAGATAGAGACAAAGAGAGCTTGAAATAGAGTGATAGATAGATATATATAGAGAGAGATGAGGTATATATATATAGGGAAAACCCAGGGGAGGAGGAGGAGAGGAGGATAGGTATAGGCATGGAGAGAGGAAGAGGAGGAGGCAGGTCAGGGGGAGGATAGGGAGGCCAGGAAGCCCAGTCACAGGCTGGACCTCAAGAAGCTGTGGTCATGACCAGGGCAAAGAATTACAGACCAGAGGAGATAGACATCCTCCTAAGGGAAGTCCGTACACGCTATACCATCATCCATGGCGGGAGGGATGTGAGGCCCAGCCAGAAGACACGTACCTAGAAAGTGTTTGCTGCGGGAGTGGCATCGTTAGGGTTTGCTAACCGTGAAGTAAAGTCAGTCAAGCACCGTTACGACGACTGCCGCATGAAGATCAAGAGGAAGATGGCTGAGGAGGCAAGGGCAGCATGTGCAATATAACCTACAGTGGACGGGCATTCACTCTGATGTAGTGGATAGAGCTGGTGACGGTAGGGGGTCTTCCTGGACAGCTGGACTCGGGGGTTTACAGAAACACTGCAATGTGAGTACCATATACACCTTCACACCCTCATATGCACACACATGAACCACACAAAAATAGATAACTGACATACAATAGCACTGTAAGATCTCTTGTTATGACTATACTGTAGATATATGGGGCAGCAATAACCATGTAAACCCAGTCTGACTAAATATAGTTGTCAGAATTGTTATCAATGAAATGTATGTACAATATCTTCAGCTACAACTGATTATGAATAGCATTTGATAAATCAATTTATTTTAGTGTTATGTTCACCGTTGGTTCAGAGTGCATATAAAGCAGATGATTAAATCTCCTTTGCAGTTGTGTATTTAGTGTCATGAGTTCCCTCTCTACCCCATGTTAACTGCTCCATAGCTGTTTTACTTAACACCCCTATTGCTATGAACCCATCTAAATCTTTAAACTAGGTATAGCTATAGTTCCAGATTTATTCTAGATCCCCTTGAGACTGCATGTATGGGTGTGCACCCTGCAGCAAGTATGTGTTGTGTAGTAGCCTAACCTGTACCATGTCTCATTAGCATGTTAACACACATTGCTAATGATTGGTCACAGATTGGTCAATCTCGAACACTGCACAGCAGATTCTGCTGAGCACGTGTCCTAATGAACTGCAAATGGCACACTGCACTACCATTACATAAATTAATATGAGCCTTGATCCACAATGCTCTTGATGCAGATCAGTCTTTATCTGCAAAGAACAATCACAGCTAATTTCAAGTCACTATGATGTCAGGGATATGGAAACACAAAGCAAACAATTTTTTAGAGAATCAATACTCAAATAGTATTGTCCTCTCATTTCAGTACCCAGGAGGTATACCCCCGCACACAGAGACAAAGGTGGTGGCTCCACAGGAGGAGGAACCACATTCACCCACACAAGTGATGGTGGAACAATCTTTATCTGCATAGAACAATTACAGCCAATTACAAGTCACTATGATATCAGGGATATGGAAACACACAGCAAACAATTGTTAAAAACAACAATACTCAAATACAATTGTGCTCTCCTTTCAGTACCAAGCATGCTTACCCCGGCCGCAAAGACCCAGGCGATGGCTACCCAGGACAATGGGGAATCTTCACCACTGGAGGTGCAGGAACTTGAGGGCCCTTCACCAACACAAGAAGCTGGCACATCAGAAGCAACAACATTGGGGCAATCCTCCCCCCAGCCCCAACACGTTTCGTGGGCACGGTGCCAGTCCTTTGACCCCAGTGCCATTTCCTGGAGACCACGCTCAGCAAGTTCACCAATGCCAGCTCCTGACATGCGAATGATGGGTTTTCAGGAGCCCTATGACAATTGACTCCTGACTGGTCCCCAGCAGATGTGGCCCCAGCACATAGGGAACCAGCAGATGGAGCACCAGCAGATGGGGTACCAACAGGTGGAGCACCAGTAGATGTGGCCACAACAGACCATGACAGCACCATTCCAGCAGGCCACACCATTCCAGCAAGCCACACCATAGCAGAGATCCACACTGTTGCAGAGGTCCATACCATCTCAAAGGTCCCCCCCCCTCCCACTGTACCACCCTACACCATAGCCAGTTCCTGGACCTCTGGCCTCACCACAGCTCATACCAAGTCAGAGTGTGTCCATTGTCCCAACACACACCTCCACACGAAGACCCCAGGAGGACTTCTTCAGTCACGTTGAGACAGATGCCAATTGCCATGTCACATTCATGCAGCAGAGCAGGGACCAACATAAAAGGGCACTCCAGATAGCAAGCTCACAGGCAAAAAAAATCAGGCTTCTCTATCAAGAGTCGAGGAGGCATAACAGGGTCATGGAGCACTATGCATGAATGGCTCACACAGCCAGACTAGGCCAGTCACATGGAGCCGAGCAGCAGGTGCAGTCGGTGTTGGGAATCAGTCTCGGTGGATACCATTCAGCAGTCGCTCCCCCACCAACACTGCAACCAGAGCCTTCCAACTCCACTGCTCACCCCTTACGCCAACGTCTGCTGCTGAACAGCCACCCATCTTTGATGCACCCATCACTTCAACACCTTGTGCCCATGGTAGAGGAAGGAAGTGCCTAGCCATGGAGGGTGTAGGCCCGGTGCTCAGCAATTGGAGGTAGGTGAGAACATCCCCTAAGTCAGTTGTTGACAAACCTCTCCTCAGGACCCACCAGACAGACCATGATGTATGTTAAACCCTTTGTGAATACACAGGTGAAGCTTTTTGAGGCTCCACCACCTGTTATAATAGTTGCCTCACTTTGTGTCCCTGAGTTCAACATATATAATGCCCTGTCTGATGGCTCCTGAGGAGAAGATTGAGAACCACTGCCCTAAGTCCTAATCATCCGCTCTCTGCAATACATATTATTTCCTATTAATGTAGGCTGGCGACAGAGTGTGTACACATATAGTTATGTTGAATATATATGCAATTGATGTACAGTATATATTGCTGTTGAGATGAGGTGTTGCAGTCAATGCAAATATTGTTCTAATTGATATCTTGTTCTTGTCTCTGTAAGTCTTAATCGCCCAGATACTCGGCCATGATATGAATGGTCAGTTGAATGCAGAGCAACATGTGTACTTTAAATCAAATGAAGAGTGATCAATTAATACTGTTATCAGTGTTTCCTTTGGTTTGTACTACACCATGATTGTGAAACACCAGATTCATGTTACAAAACAACATTATTGTATTTGTACATAGAACTTCCTTCAATATACCCGTCCTGTTTTAATGTAGGGCTGAGATAATAGATCTGTCACTAGTGCAGCTGGTGGTGGAGGTAATGTTCCAAAGTTTGATTCCAGCCACAGATATGTATGATATTTGTGTTTCCTAACACATGGAGATATTTATTCAGGGTATTTATTAGATCATATGTCAGTAACCTTGCTGATGAGACTAAAATTGAATTTTTCGGCCATCAAAGAAAATGCTATGTCTGGCACACACCCAACACATCACATCGCCCAAAGAACACCATCCCCACAGTGGTGGTGGTAGTATCATGCTGTGGGGATGTTTTTCAGCAGCCAGGACCGGGAAACTGGTCAGAGTGGAGGGAAAGATGGATTGTGATAAATACAGGGATATTCTTGAGCAAAACCTGTACCACTCTTTGCATGATTTAAGTCTAGGACAGAGGTTCACTTTCCAGCAGGACAATGACCCCAAACACACTGCTAAAGCAATACTTGCGTGGTTTAAGGGGAAATATGTAAATGTGTTGGAATAGCCTAGTCAAAGCCCAGACCTCAATCTTATGAGTAGGTAGTTCACCACAACAATCATTTTTAATATGGTGGGCAAAAGAGCCCTCCACCATACAGTAGTACAGTAAATAAATAGTACAACTGGAGACTGTTTTTTTAACTTGTTTTAGACATTCAAATGTGAACACAGATGTACTATTTATTTACTGTACTACTGTAAGGTGGAGGGCTTCTATCACTCTTTTGCCCACCATATTATAAATGATTGTTGTGGTGAACTACCTACTCATAAGATCCCCAATACAAGATGAGATCCCGCTCCATTCTGATGATAGCCAGTAGGCTTGAAACAGCTGTACATGGATAGGATACTCAGCTTGTGTTTAATCTAACCTTGGCTTTGCAAAAAAGCTGTGTAATGCAGCGAGCATAAGCTTAAAGGAAGCCATGTTTGAAAATGGCTATGGATTGAAGAGCGAGGCATTTGTGGGCACATTTGCATGTCCCAGCTCAGCTTCCCAGAATGCAGTGTAATAACTGTTTTTCTTGGAATTCTGAGCTGGAAGCAGGATTTGTAGCTTGTTTTAGACATTCAAATGTGAACACAGATGTACAACTGTGCCACCCTCACCCCCTTACACTTGCATATATGTTCACTATTATTAGGTTCACCAGTTACAAACACCTGTTTCATTCTGTTTGTTGGGTTTTGTGTGATGGCTTCAAAGGCTGAACTAGATTGTCAATACCTATCTCCCCTCATTGTTTAATTCAGTAATACAAGCACACTGTGCATATACTATTTACACCCCTAACTTATGGTGCAGAGCACAGATGTTAACTTTTATGGTCCTTTAATTGGTGTGATGGAAATGCTATGGTATAAACATTAGCGAGGCAAACACAAACAGGATAGAAGATAAATCATATTTAATGGTAGCAAAATAATAACATACACATATCAACAAAGCCACACAGTGACACATTATCACAGCTCTGAAAAAGTATCATGGTGGAGGTGGGTAGGATACTGAGTTCAAGTAACACAGGGAAATAGTGATATAAGAGCAGAATGCAGGCAGGGGGAATGTCATTGGTTTGGATGATCAGTTGAGGGGGATTTGCAGTGTATCATCCAACATAAGGCAATATAATTTACATCATATTATTACATATAGCAAGACATATATTACATTCAATAATCAAATAACACAATAATACAGAATAAGGAGATATACTTATGGGGAAATGCAAAATGCAGGCTTGTGTGTCCAACAGACACTCTTATGCCACTTCAGAAGTATAAGTGCTAAATCAGTGAATGTTATCACCCCATTAGAATAGTTCTCTTTCATTGCTAATCCGCTATTAGAGCACCCTCTCCATACAGGACCATATCAGTCTGATCTAACTTATTTGAGAGATTCGCTCACAACAAACAGGGCAATTTAAAGGGAATTGTGTTCTCTGAATGAGCATCTATATTATCTGTTGTTGCATATGCATAACTGAAGATTTGTGTAGCTGAATGAAGCTGTGAGCTATACCATGTAGGGCCAGTGTAGGTGGGCAGGTGATAACAAATTCCAGTCCACTAGAGAAGGAACTGGCAACCCACTCCAGTATATGTGACATGCAAACCTTGTAGAACAGCTCTGCCAGAGACCTGGCTAAATGTGCTGCAGTCCATAGGGTCACGAAGAGTCGGACACAACTGAAGAATTGAACAACAAATGTGGCTGTGAAATATGGCCAATATATGTGTTCCTAAATGTAGATGTGGTGAGTGACATCAAATGATGTTTGTATGTTTTGGGGCCACATTATAGCCACTGTGAGTGACAAAGGGTTAATATGGAAGCCATTTTGATGTTTATGTGTTGCAATTTAATGAGGTAGTGTGTCTTGACTTGCTTTCAGCATCTTGCAGCATGACATTTCAAATTTGCATATGCATGACCATTCCAACATATGACAATACAAATATTTTTATTATTTACATATTTGATCATTGTGGATTGTTTTGCAAGTAATTGTAATGCCTTCCATTACTTTTGCAATATTTTAAAGTCCCTTGGTGTGTTTTTATTTTGTTTTACAGTGTTACAAATCAGTCTGTAAGCCCTTTGCGAGTCCTCTTTGGAGCCCGTAACTTGTGGTCCGATTTTTGCCATTTCCCGCCTTGGCAGTGGGGTTAGCGATGGGGGAAATGTAGCAATTGGATAGCGACTTTTGCAATCGTAACTCTTGTGGGCGTGAAAGATCAAAGGCTTGGACGGGCTGTAGCTGGCAATGTTAACCATCAAAGGCACTCATTGCAAGGCCCGCAAAGAGCGCTGAAGGTGTTATTGCGAGGCTCGCAAGTTAGACAGGGGGAGAGCCTCGCATTGTGTGGCAAACAACAGCATTGCGAGGCTTCAAATTTTTATGCTGTAATTTTTGAGTCAAGTCACTACTATCACAAATATAGTTGTGAGCGTACGGGCCGTTGCTCACGCTTGCGGGCTCGCGTAGCGAGCCCGCAAGAACTGCGTCCCTCGCGAAGCGAGGGACTCAGTTCCCCGCAAATGCGTGTCCTCGCGAAGCGAGGGCCCGCATTTGCGGTTTTGGGAGCATCCCAACGTCCCCGCAAATGCGGATCCTCGCGAAGCGAGGGTCCGCATTTTCGAAGGTGGAGGCTCAACGTCGGCTGTGTTAACACACACATACACACACACGACTTTTTAACAAAATAAACCCAACCTCCCAGCCAACAAAAACCCAACAACGTCCCTGCAAATGCGGATCCTCGCGAAGCGAGGGTACGCATTTGCGGTGGTGGGAGCATCCCAACGTCGGCTGTGTTCACACACATACACATACACGACTTTATAACAAAAAAAACTCAAAGGCCCCTCACACCCGCTTACACCCAGACACACACAAGCAAGACTTAACAAAAAAACAGCAAAAAAGGCCCCCACGCTCTTAACACACATACGCACGACTTAGAAACAAATACACTGCGTCGTACACTACACTGCGTCGTACACGTAAAAGCTAACTGCGTATATCGCAAAACGATACGGCAACATCGCAACAAAATACGGCCGCATCGGAAAAAAAATACGGCCGCGAAAGACCCATTACCAATGCTGCGCATCAAAACATCACAAACACAAGAAATAAACACAATGAACACATAAAAAGCTTACTTACAGCAAGGGGGGGCATCAGGCACCTCAAAAAGTTCATTTACACGTCCATTTAAGTTAAAAAAAATGAGTTTAAACGGCCTAAAATCGGCTACGCGAGAGAAAAAATGGCCGACAAACAAAACGAAAACGAGGCTTCAGACGTAACTACACTGCAGTAACTCGGAAAAATGAAACACATACTATGCGGAACGTACCACAGTCACAGTTAAACACCATTTTGAACACTACTACGCACAAAATGGCGGATGGAACGCAAATTGTAAGCTGGAACGCAAATAGCGCATGCGTATTGCGTTATAACGTTCTGAGGCACTTGAAAGTTTAAAAACATACTGCCTACTTTTCAGAAATTTCTACAAGGTTATAAATACTGCCTACTTTCCAGAAATTTCTACATTTCTACTCAGGTGATGAACAGAGTGACTTCAGAGTTAACTGCTGCTCTTACTTCAGAAGAGAATTGTTTCCTAATTTACTACTTTACATTGTGCAAATTACAACTGAGAGGTAAGCTATAATATATTACATTTTATTATAAAGACACCACAAACAAAAAAAAAAGAACTATGAAAATGTGATTTATGTAGTGACATGTCACACGCACATTTATGTCTATCATGTATAGTCACATGTCACACGCACATTTATGTCTATCATGTATAGTCACATGTCACACACACATTTATGTGTGTAGGCCCACAAAAAAAATAATGTTCATTTAACAACAAAGAAAATGTGATTTATGTAGTGACATGTGACACGCACATTTATGTGTATTGCCCCTGCAATAAAATGATCTTAAAACAAACTAATTAAACAACTACATTTAAATGACATTACAAAAAAAAAAAATTGTAATATTAAAATATGAGTCATGTATACTGATATGTGATACGCACATATATGTGTATCATCTATAGTCACATGTCACACACACATTTATGTGTGTTGGCAAAAACAAAAAATAAGGTTCATTTAACAATTAAAATATGATTCATGTATGGTGATATGTCACACGCACAGTAAAAAATTACATTGAACTCTGAAAATGTGCTTCATGTATGTGACATATGTTTGTAGCCTCCCCAAAAAAATAATGTTAATTGAAAATAATTACAGAAGTATATTTAAATGATATTAATTTAGTGCAATTCAATATATTACCTAAAACTCAATATTTCTACTTCTTTTAATATTCAAACAGACTCTGCATCAACAGCGTCACTCAACAATTTGCACCGTGCATTGTGAAGCACAATCCCTTTTAAAGAACACCAAGAAAGAAGAACAGGTAAGATAGAACAATACATTAGATGCTGAAAAGGCCATGCTTTGCTAAATAAAAAATAAGAAATATATAATTAACCATTTCACTTTCTTTTTCAAACAGACACTACAAGAAGACCGGCGGATTAACATTGGCAGGAGGGGACGCTCTGTCATTCGACACTTCAATCAAGGTAAAGTATTAAGTATAAAAAAAAGAAACAAACTATGAGCCTCATTCAATTGTGAGTTGGCCAATTCAATAGGGCTCTATATAAGCACATAACATATTTTTTATACAGAACTTTTTAGTTACTGAACTTCTATCCAAAATCAAGGTCTTCACTAACTAAAAACTTCCGTCAAAAAATATGTTATGTGCTTATATAGAGCCCTCTTCATTTGGCAAAATTGCAATTGAATGAGGACCTATATATCTTTAATGGCCGAGGGCATCATTTAAATGTGATTGGCCCATTTCAATAGGGCTCTATATAAGCACAGAGCATATTTTTTTACTGAACTTTTTAGTTAGTGAAGACCTTGCTTTTGAAAACAAGTTCACTAACTAAAAACTTCTGTAAAAAATATGCTCTGTGGTCATATTCAGCCCTATTGGATAGCCCAAAACGCAATTGAATCAGGCCCGACAATATAACAAATGCAGCAACCAAAGGCCCTCATTCAATTGCTATTTGACCAATTGAATAGCGGTCTAAATAAGCACATAGCATATTTTTTTTAAAGAAGTTTTTAGTTAGTGAAAACCTTGATTTTGGATAGATGTTGACGAACTAAAAACTTCTTTAAAAAAAAATATGTTATGTGCTTATTTAGACCCTTAAAGCCTCATTCAATTCCGAGTTGCCCAATTGAATAGGGCTCTATATAAGCACATACAAAAAAATTTAAACAAACTTTTTAGTTACTGAACCTCTATCCAAAACCAAGCTTTTCACTAACTAAAAACTTCTGTCAAAAAAAAATGTTATGTGCTTATATAGAGACCTATTCAATTGACAAACTTCCAATTGAATGAGGACCCTATTGAATTGGCCAAACTGCAATTGAATGAGGCCCAAAGTATGCAACATATGTTACACACAAAGTGGTAGACACAAAACAGGATTGTAACAAACTCAGACAAACACATAGCAAACTAAATTAACTTTCTTATTCAATGTTTAACAACCTATAAGCATTAGAAAAAAGCCTAAATAAGCATACCACAAGTGGTGCACACCAAAAGGATTGTACAAAAACTCACACAAACACATAGCAAAGTAAATTAATATTCTTATTTCATGTTTAACAACCTATAAGCCTCAGAAAGAAGCCTAGATAAGCATACCACATGTTGTGCACACCAAACAGGATTGTACAAAAACTCATACAAACACATAGCAAAGTCAATTAATATTCTTATTTCATGTTTAACAACCTATAAGCCTCAGAAAGAAGCCTAGATAAGCATACCACAAGTTGTGCGCACCAAACAGGATTGTACAAAAACTCATACAAACACATAGCAAAGTCAATTAATATTCTTATTTCATGTTTAACAACCTATAAGCCTTAGAAAGAAGCCTAAATAAGCATACCAAAAGTGGTGCGCACCAAACAGGATTGTAGAAAAACTCTCACAAACACATAGCAAACTACATTGATATTCTTATTTCATATTTAACTACCTATAAGCCTCAGAAAGAAGCCTAAATAAGCATAGCAAAAGTGGTGTGTACTAAACAGGATTGTCGAAAAACTCACACAAACACATAGGAAACTAAATTAAGATTCTTATTTATTGTTTAAGAATGTATAAGCCTTAGAAAGAGGCATAAATAAGCATACCACTTTTGGTGCGCACCAAACAGGATTTTAAAAAAACTCACACAAACACATAGCAAACTAAATTAATATTCTTCTTTAATATTTAAGAATCTTTAACAACCTATAAGCCTTACAAAGAAGCCTAAATAAGTATACCAAAAGTGCGGAACAGAAAATAGGATAATGCTAAAACCAGTGCAATCATATACAAAATAATTCACAAAAAAATAATTACAGTATAAAAAAATTATCTATGCAATATAAAAATACATTTAACGTATTTTGAAAAGGTTGCACAAACAAATAAATAGTAGAAAAATTCACCATAACAGATACAGTACACAGAAATAATGTCATTTTTTTGTTAATACAAATACATTCAAATCAAATAACATTTTTATTTTTATTTTACAACAGATACTGCGTGAAGAACATCGGACCAGGAGTTTCAACTGAGGGCCAGACCAGCGGGCGAGGACTTTCCACAGAGGACTACACCATCGGACCAGGACTTTCAACACAGGACTACACCATCGGACGAGGACTTTCCACAGAGGACCAGACGATTGGACGAGGACTTTCAACACAGGACCAGACCATCGGACGAAGGCTTTCAACACAGGACCAACAAAGATTCTGCATGAAATCAAACTTCAACCAAGGTACAGTATAACAAGTAAAAAAAGAGAAAAATAAATAAATATCTTAGCTTTCTATCAATGTCAACAGAAAATAAAATAAAAAAAAAAACACCAGTAACTATAACTTTGAAAAAATATAACTAACACATTTTTCTGCTATCTCTTCTTTGTCTTTTAGGGCCAATAATCTTTAACAGTAAATACAAACTTCAATGTAGCCAGAAAAAAATAATGCATACTCCAAAAAAGGCTCTAAACACAGACTCTATACAATTTCTCATTGGACATTTCCAGTCCTACACCCTCATTAAATTGCCATTTGACAAATTGAATAGTGCTGTAAATAAAACCATAACATTTTTTTTTCAAAAAACTTTTTTGTTAGGGAAAACCTTGCTTTTGGATACATGTTTACTAAATAAAAAATTCTTTAAAAAATTATATGATGACCCTATTTAGATCTCTATTCAATTGACCAAATTGAAATTGATTAAGTATAAAATGTAAACACACTGTTGATAACAATTTTTGATGAAAACAAACTTAACATCTCAAAATAAACAAAAGATACATTATTTTATTTTTACAGATTAACATGGCTGATAACGAGAGTAAACAAGAAAAGAAAAGACGCCAAGCTAGAGAACGACGACAGAGAGCAGACAGCCAGCAGACACCGGAGAAGAAGGAAATTCGACGAGAAAAAGAACGTAAAAGAATTGCAAGCAAAAGACTGTCACCTGCAGAAATTAAAGATATGACAAAAAAAAACCAACAAGCAAATAAAGCATTTACAACCTGTTGCTGAAACATCAGATGACATTTTAGCTGAAAAAATACAAGGAATACAAAACAAAGCAACGAAAAAAACAAAGCATTTAGAACCGGTTCATGAAACATTACATGACATTTTACCTCAAACAATACAACATATACCAAGAAAAGCCACGAAAAAAACTAAACATTTAGAACCTGTTGAAACATTATATGACATTTCACCTGATGAATATGAAAGTCAAAATCCAATATGCTTTGCAAATTGTCCTTTACTCAAGTCTTTAGCAGTAGAGGTTCATAGTTGTGGGGACATGACTACTCAATGTCAGTTTTGTGAGGCTTATTATTTTAAACAAGAGAGACCCAGAGATGGCCAATTTATTAGTTGCTGTCAAAAAGGCAAGTTCAAACTTCCAGAAAGGAAAGAATTTCCTATCTATTTACAAAACATTATGACTGAACCTACTTTTCCAAACTACAAAAATGTTAAGACAAACATAAGATCCTACAATAGTGCCATATCCTTTGCATCTATGGGGGCAACATTAGCTGCTAATGTACCAGGACATGGTCCTTACTGTTTTAAAGTCCAAGGACAAATTTATCATCGTACTTCCCATTTACATCCAGAGCAAGGAGATCAAAGAAAATTTGCTCAACTATATGTCCTAGATACAATGGAAGCTGTTGACCAACGTAGGCAGATGGAAGAAAATAAAAAATGCTTACACAGTGTTTTTATAGAGCTAAATAACATTATGGACAACAATCCCTACAGTAAAGCTTATAAAAAATTGGCAGAAGTAGAAAATGAACAACTACTTAATGCGCAAAGACATCGATTACAAATGCCCAAGGTTAATATGGTGCTTAAAAGAGACAGACATACTGATAAACGTCGTTATAACTTGCCAACATCAAATGAGGTTGCAATGGTGTTTCAGAATGATGAAGGAGAACCACCATTTAAAAGAGACATTAAAATATATCACAGAAATGAGGAGTAACCGTTCATTAATATGAGTATCTTAAGTCCAAATTTAGATCCAATGACATATCCCATCTTTTTCCCACACGGAGAAGCAGGTTGGCAACCAAAATTAACACTTCCCAGTTACCCAAATGCTAAAGCCAAAATCCGAAATAATGTTTCTATGCTTGAATTTAAAGTAGCTCAAATTGCCATTCGAAATGGATTTAATCCAATTTTATGTGGTGGAAAACCAACCCAACAATGGATTATTGATTATTATTCTAACTGCATGGTTTGAATTAAATTCCACTGATTCTGAAGCAACACAATACTTATATATTGAAATTCCATATCACGATGTTTTGGTGAATGGATTATGTAGAACAAGAAAAAGCAGAGGCAATAAAATAATTCCAAGAATTTACACAGTCATTCCAAGAGATGTTGAACGTTTTTGCTTACGGATATTACTTTGAAATGTTCCTGGAGCACAAAGTTTTGAACACTTAAGAACTGTTAATGACATTGTATATGAATCCTTCCATTTAGCTGCAAGACATAGAAACTTACTAGCGGATGATACAGAATGGGAAAGATGTTTAGAAGAAGCAGCACAATGTCAAATGCCACGACAGATGAGAGAACAATTTGCTTTTATTTGTATCTTCTCTAATGCTCCAAATGCATTAGCTTTGTGGGAGATTTTTAAAAGTAATATGGCTGAAGACTTTATGCGACAATACAATGAACCCATTGCACACTTAAAAGCGTTAATGGAAATCCAAGAAGTATTTTTAACTCATGGATTAAGTTGTGCAAGTTTTAATTTGCCTGATCCAGGTCTTATAGATGACATAAACTTTGAAGACTCTGGGCCTCATTCTATTATCGGCCGCAGCCGCTGCGGGGCCGCAAGGACCGGCCGCAAGCTTTCCGGCTATTCTATTCCCCTATTCCGGCAGGCTTGCGGCCGGTGCCTTGCTATCTCTTGCGGCCGATCGCGCCGGAGGAAAGCCTTTGATCTAAAACGGCCGCAAGGAAATCGGCCGTAAGAAAAGCCTGGTTGCTATTCTATTGCTCCGGGAACCCTGTCTGCAAGGCTAAAAACTAGCCGCAGCTTACTTGCAGCAAACAGGTCCCGCTAGCACCAATTAAGCACATAAAATAGCTCAAATAAAGCCATCCTGCACTTTGCAGAGTCTATAAAGTGATATTCGGTGTTAGCAAAAATAGCACATAATTACCCTATACTCAAATACGTAAAATACTTTTTTTTTAATATACGTAAAATATCCATGTAAAAAGTCCAGAGTGCTTGGAGCACCTCAGACCCGCCCACGCCGCAGCCGGAAAATAAACAGTTATTTTGAACTCGGGTTTGGGCTGATGTGCAAGCTTGAGAGTGGGTTACTTTTAATCCTCATGTCCCCCAATATGATCCCTAACATTTACAGAGCTGTACAGTGCAGGCTTGAATTTATTTTTGAGTTTGTAGATTTCAGAGCTTACGGCCGGTTTCAAGATATGCGGCCGGCCGTAAGAGGAGATCCTTGCGGGGCCGTTTAATTGAATTGCAAGTTAACAGAACCCCCGCAAGGAATCGCAGCCTTACGGCCGATTTACGGCCAATAATAGAATGAGGCCCTAAGACATTCAACTACAAGCAGAAAGAACACAAGAAAGACTTGCAACTTTAAATACAATACAATTGCAAGCATTTACTGCCATTAAAAATGCAATAGATGATGACATTGTGACAGAGCGTTATTTCTATCTTGATGGACCTGGCGGATCAGGAAAAACCTATCTGTATAATTTATTAATGAGTTCAGTACGAGCACAAGGTCAAATAGCAATGGCGTTTGCCACTACTGGAATTGCTGCACTTTTGTTAGAAGGTGGATTTAAACTGCCAGTGCCTATTTTAGAAACTTCTGTGTCAGATATTCGCATGACATCATTACAAGCAAAGAAATTGAACAAATGTAAATTAATTATAATAGATGAGGCCACAATGATGTCATGCTATGCCCTCCAATGTATTGACCGTTTGCTTCGTGAAGTCATGGATAATACTTTTCCATTTGGTGGAAAGGTAATGTTGTTAGGTGGCGATTTTAGACAAACATTACCTGTCGTTGTACATGGAAATCGAACTGACATTATTGAAACATGTATAAAGTCAAGTACACTATGGAAACATTTTACCCATCTTCAACTGAAACAAAATATGAGATCCTAAGGCCAAACTGATTTCAATGATTGGCTTATTAAAATTGGAGAAGGCAGAACAGAAAAAATACCACATTTACCTGATGACACTGTAGAGATCCCACCTCACATGATTTGTCAACAAGATATTATATCCGCTATATTTGAAGGGAGCATAAATAACCAGGAATATTCCGAGCTTGCCAACCAAGTCATACTAACGTGTAAAAATAAGGATGCATTAATCCTCAATAATGAAATCTTAAAACAAATTAATGCACCACAAAGAAATTATCACAGTGCTGATTCTGTACTTGCTGATGACAATGAAAGTCAGGCCAACTTTTCGACTGAATTCATAAACTCACTAACTCCTTCTGGAATGCCACCACATATTTTGCAGCTAAAGAAAGGTGCAATTATTATGTTACTGTGAAATATGAACCCCAAAAAAGGCCTATGTAATGGGACAAGATTAATTGTTCAACAATTAAAGGACCATTTTATAGATGCTGAAATTTTAAGTGGGACCCATGAAGGAGAGAGAGTTTTCATACCAAGAATAGATTTAGCACCAAGTGAAAGTAGTCTCCCTTTTATACTTCAAAGAAGACAATTTCCCATTATTATGGCATTTGCCATGACCATCAATAAATCACAAGGTCAAACTTTCAAATCTGTGGGTATTTTCATGGAAGAAACAGTATTTGCACATGGTCAATTGTACGTTGCGTTGTCACGGTGCAAAAATCCACAGGCTATTAAAGTTTACATTGAAAAGAATGAAAGTCAAGGTGATTTATTAGAAGATGGACGTATTTTTACTAAAAACATTGTCTACTATGAAGTACTATAACTTTTCAGTAAAGAAAGAAAACACAAGGAAAACAAATTAAATAACATTCAAAAATAATAAACAAGAAACAATTTCAGTCATAATTTATGGAAAGACTCTTTATGGATGATTCACCTCACAAAACACTTGCCTTGCAACTACATATGTGATAATTATGTTAAAATGTTAATTAACTATGTTAATGTTTCTAATGTTACAAGTTGGGAAAACAATATTTTAACGGTCTTTACTTCAACATATTACAAAGTTCATGTTAACAGCTCAACCACGTTTTAAGACACAATGTTAATATTGTCTGTTATGTTAAGATTACTCCCTGTATTAATGTTTATCGACAGTTCATGTGGTCAGGAAGGAATTTATTTCATTGGGTACATTTTAAAGAGAGTTTTCACTGTTTGCCTTCCTCTGCATTCAATGTATATTGAAGTTAACAATTATTCGGATAGAAATTGCATGTTAAAAAACCATTGCCTCAAGTTTAAAATATTGATTACTTTAAAGTTAAAATGTTTTTACATTCAAATGTTAATACTTTTAATACAAAATTATGTTAAAAAATGTATTCACTATGTTACAGTTTATAATGTTCAAAGTTATACAAATGTTTTGTCAAGTTCCAAAGTTACACAAATAATAAAGTTAAAGTTTAAAAAAATAAAATTTCAAGTTTCTTACTTACATATATTACAAAGTTCAGGTTAAAATTATGTACGTTTCAACAAGGGTTTTTACTGTTTGCTTTCCTACGAATTTTCATGTATATTGAAGTTAACAATTCTTCATATACAAATTGCATGTTAAAAAAACATTGCCTAAAGTTAGCAATAATGATTAATTTCAAGTTCCACTATTATTACATTAAAATGTTAATACAAAATGCTTTACAAATTATTGTTCACCAAGAGAACATTTTACAAAACTAAACATCTTTTAATATCACAATACAACTGTCACATATATATATTAATAACTAAACAACTTTCCTAACATACACATCTCATTGCCGTCATTTTTTGACGGACAAGTCGCTAGTATATATATATATATATATATATATATATATATATATATAAACACAAATGTTTATTTAAGTGTATTAAATTCTGATCTATGTTATGTTCTTCCATGGATTGTTTTATACTTGACTGCACTGAGACAAAGGCTATGAAGTTCATGAAATAATGATTCATACATCTCATACAAATTGACCCACACTATTTTGCCAATTTCAAGGACAAAATAATTACTTTTATAAATTACAACACTGAGAATAATACAATAAAAATTACATTAACATATTTTCTCAATTATTATATTCTCAATTTATTAGCAATATGAATTAAACTCACAACATTGCTAAAATGAAATACTTTTTTTATTACTATATATGGTTACATTATTCTCTTTGGCAATGCAGAGAAGGAAATGAATCTGTAATGAACTGAATACTGATTAGCAGTGCAGAGATTTTATAGGTTTCTAGAGACACTGAAGCAGCAAACAGTCATGCTAGTTTAAGATAGCATATCTAAAAATGACTGTTTATGATATGTTTCCTATTTTGCATTGGTTATTTAATTGACCAGGAGCGTGTCAGTACAGCTATATGCTCAAATCCAATTGTTTATATAAGAGAAATATAAGGCAAATAAAATGTTTTATATAGTCACTAGACAAACTTTTAGTGATGTTTCTTTATATTTAATTACAGTGTTAGTTATCCTGTATAGTGCCATAATACTGGATGATTTTGCCCATTACTAAATGAATTCAAGAGTGGTTTAATGAACTCCAGAATGTGGTAAAATGCCTTCTACAGTCTCCCCAGAAGCTAACAATCTTTGAGCATTCATGTCAAGTACTGTAGTGTAAAATGCAAAGTAGATTTCTACTTCTTTTATTCCTCAAAAGCTGGAGGCATTTCTTCTTGAAGAACGATGTAATATCCCACTACACACAGTTCAGGATTTGTATTATAGCATTTCAAGAAAGATTAAAGATGTTCTGAAGGCAAAGAGTAGTCCTACTCCTTATTATGTTCTTGTTGAAAATGAATGCTGCATTGTTGTTTTTTTTGTTTGTTTGTTTTTCTTCACTTGCACCTACTGGCAAACAAATGTATAAATAAAATGTATATTTTTTCATACAGAATGAAGTAACTATTTTTTGTGAGATAATAATATTTCAAAAGGTATTAGGAATGGATTTAGTGTAATTCTTTATACTTTTATTTGTATTTAATTTTTTTTATACTTTCGCTTACCAGGAGAGGTAAATTCATCTTTAGGAAAAATGTATGTCCCATGAAGCCAATATACAACATTGAAGATGTTGTGCATTTGAAGGATGTATACATTTAAGATCTAAACGTAAATTTCTCAAACATGGCTTACAGGATTATAACCATTCTAACACCACAACAATTAGCATTTACCTGCCTAATTTCATACAAATCTATTCAGCCAATTTTTTTTTTGCTACAAGTTCGCAAAATTGCCTATGAGTAAAGTGTCATATAGAACCTCTAAATTCGACAAAATTTAAAGAGTTGGCTGAAAAGAATTTATTTAAACTTGGCAAATACAAATTCAGAGCTGCAATTCCTCCTAAACATCAAAATTAGCACATAATGGAATGATCCACACTATTATAAATATATTAGGAAGTTGTAAAAAAATCATGACGTGAGGTAAATAGAATAAAACTTAGAAAGTAGTATTATAAATATATTAGGAAGTTGGCTGGCACAAATGACGGGAATAAAATTGTAAGGCTGGCATGCTGTTTACCACACAATGTGAGGCTTTGCTCCTTTCCTGCTTTGCAATGATCACCTTCGGCGCTCATTGTAAGGCTCTCCAACTAGCGATGCTCATCGCGAGCCCAGCGATGACCGGCTTCGGTGCTTATCGCGTGCAGCACAATGAGTGACTGAGCTGCTCATTGCTGGCCTTGGCCAACCCGCTACTTGTCACTTGTCTTGACCAACCCACCCTGTGTCTTTTCCCAATCTCTCCCTCCCCTGTGTCTCCTTTCCACCTCTCCCTTCCTCCTTTCCGTCTCCCCTTCCCCCTCTCTTCCTCTCCTGTTCCTCCTTTCCCCCTCTTCCTTTCCCCCGTGTCTCCTTTTCCCCTCTCCCTCTCCCCGTGTCTCCTTTCCCTCTCTCCCTTCCCCTCCTCTTCCTCCACTGTGTCACATTCCCCCCTCTCCTTCCCTTGTGTCCCCTTTCCCCCTCTCCCTCTCCTGTACCTCCTTTCCTCCTCTCTCTACCCCTTTCCTCTACTGTGTCTCTTCCCCCCCCTAAGTCTCCTCCCTCTCTCCCCTGTGTCTCCTTTCCCCCTCTCTCTCTCTTTTGCTTCCTTCCCCCTCTCCCTTTGGCCCCTCTCCCTTTCCCCGCTCCCTCCCCTGTGTCTCCTTTCCTCACCTCTCCCTCCCATGTGTCTCATTTCCACCCTCTCCCTCTCCTGTTCCTCCTTTCTCCCTCTCCCTTTCCCCCTGTGTCTCTTTTTCCCCTCTCCCTCTCCCTCATGTCTCCTTTCCCCCTCTCCCTTCCCCCCTCTACCTCCCCTGTGTCTCATCCCCCTCTCCCTCCCCTGTGTCTCCTTCCCCCCTCTCCCACTCCTGTACCTCTTTTACCCCTCCCCTCTCCCTCCTCTCTGTCTCATTTCCCCCTCTCCCTCTCTTGTGCTTCCTTCCCCCTATCCATTTGCCACCTCTCCCTTTCCACCGCTCCCTCCCCTGTGTCTCCTTTCCTCACCTCTCCCTCCCCTGTGTCTCATTTCCACCCTCTCCCTCTCCTGTTCCTCCTTTCCCCCTCTCCCTTTCCCCCTGTGTCTCTTTTCCCCTCTCCCTCTCCCTCATGTCTCCTTCCCCCCTCTCCCTCCCCCCCCACCTCCCCTGTGTCTCATCCCCCCTCTCCCTCCCCTGTGTCTCCTTCCCCCCTCTCACACTCGTATACCTCCTTTACCCCTCCCCCTCTCTCTCCCCTGTGTCTCCTTTCCCCTTCTCCCTCTCTTGTGCTTCCTTCCCCCTCTCCCTTTGCCCCCTCTCCCTTTCCCCTGCTCCCTCCCCTGTGTCTCCTTTCCTCACCTCTCCCTCCCCTGTGTCTCATTTCCACCCTCTCCTGTACCTCCTTTCTCCCTCTCCCTCCTCTCAGTCTCCTTCCCCTTTTCTCCCACTCCTGTGCCTCCTTCCCCCCCCCCCGCTAACTCTACTGTATCTCCTTTCCCCCTCTCCCTCCCTTGTGCTTCCTTCCCCCTATCCCTTTGCCACCTCTCCCTTTCCCCCCTCTACCTCCCCTGTGTCTCATCCCCCCTCTCCCTCCCCTGTGTCTCCTTCCCCCCTCTCCCACTCCTGTACCTCTTTTACCCCTCCCCTCTCCCTCCTCTCTGTCTCATTTCCCCCTCTCCCTCTCTTGTGCTTCCTTCCCCCTATCCATTTGCCACCTCTCCCTTTCCACCGCTCCCTCCCCTGTGTCTCCTTTCCTCACCTCTCCCTCCCCTGTGTCTCATTTCCACCCTCTCCCTCTCCTGTTCCTCCTTTCCCCCTCTCCCTTTCCCCCTGTGTCTCTTTTTCCCCTCTCCCTCTCCCTCATGTCTCCTTCCCCCCTCTCCCCCCCCCACCTCCCCTGTGTCTCATCCCCCTCTCCCTCCCCTGTGTCTCCTTCCCCCCTCTCCCACTCATATACCTCCTTTACCCCTCCCCCTCTCTCTCCCCTGTGTCTCCTTTCCCCTTCTCCCTCTCTTGTGCTTCCTTCCCCCTCTCCCTTTGCCCCCTCTCCCTTTCCCCTGCTCCTTCCCCTGTGTCTCCTTTCCTCACCTCTCCCTCCCCTGTGTCTCATTTCCACCCTCTCCTGTACCTCCTTTCTCCCTCTCCCTCCTCTCAGTCTCCTTCCCCTTTTCTCCCACTCCTGTGCCTCCTTTCCCCCTCCCCCCTCTAACTCTACTTTGTCTCCTTTCCCCCTCTCCCTCTCTTGTGCTTCCTTCCCCATATCCCTTTGCCACCTCTCCCTTTCCCCACTCCCTCCCCTGTGTCTCCTTTCCTCACCTCTCCCTCACCTGTGTCTCATTTCCACCCTCTCCCTCTCCTGTTCCTCCTTTCCCCCTCTCCCTTTCCCGGTGTCTCTTTTTCCCCTCTCCCTCCCCCCTCATCTCTCCCTTCCCCCTCTCCTTCCCCCCTCTACCTCCCCTGTGTCTAATCCCCCTCTCCCTCCCCTGTGGCTCCTTTCCCCTCTCTCCCATACCTGTACCTCCTTTCCCCCTCCCTCTCCCCTGTGTCTCCTTTCCCCCATATCCCTCCTATGTGTCTCCTTACCCCCTCTCTCCCTCTCCTGTTCCTCCTTTCCCCAACTCCCTTTCCCACGGTGTCTCCTTTCCCCTCTCTGTTTCATCCCTCGTGTCTCCTTTCACCCTCTCCCTCCCTTGTTTCTCCTTTCCCCCTCCTCTCCCTTTCTTGTCTCCTTTCCCCCCTCCTGTCCCTCCCCTGTGTCTCGTACCTGGATGTATCCCTGCCAGCAGTGCTGCACTCACCTTCTCTGCGGCTCCCGTCCTCTATCTTCTGGATCAAGCCAAGCATTGCTCATGTGCATCCCGCCTGCACAATGCACGGCTTGATCTAGAAAGTAGTTCCAGCCTGAGGATGCAAGCTGCAGAGGAGAAGACGGTGAGTGTGGAGCTGCTGGCAGGGTTGCATCCAGGTATGTGCTTCAGCTACTGGCAGGAACCAGGTACTGAAGGTGATGCGAGGCCTGCAGGCTCATTGCAGCTGGGGGGTACATGCTTCAGCTACAGGCAGGAACTAGGTACTGGGGGTGATGTGAGCCCTACAAGCCTCGCCATGAGCTCCTATGGTTCTTATCGCGAGCCCTACAATAAGCGCCTATGGTGCTCATTGCAACTGTGGGTGATGCAAGCCCTGCTGGCCCCTGCAGCGAGCTTCATGCAGCCTTAGTCCCATGCCCTTGCAGTTGCGTGCCTCAACTGCTCGCCACGCTTTGCAAGGCTTGCAGTTGAGTCCCTCATTTTCAATTGCTGTATAGAACTACTCTCTACAACGATTACCACACAAACCAGGCACTCACACCATACTGAGGATCGGCAGTAACCATGAAACAGTACTGTATGTGGTTAAGTGACCTGGTTTGTGAAAAATCCATCCGTTGCTATGTCTAAAACTGTGAAATACAGTAAGCATATGCATAAAAGGAGCCATGTTTAAAATGGTTTGGATTGACAGAGTGATGGTGCATTATGTGGCCTCATTTGCATGCCCCGCCCAGTTTTCCCAGACTGCAGTGCATATACTGTATTTCTGAGAAATTTGAGCAGGAAATAAGTTTTCATCAACTTATTTTTAAACATTCAAATGGAATCACTAATGTACTATTCCTTATTTGTACTACTGTACTTTTTACGGTAGAGGGCCTCTATCACTCTTAGCCCACCATATGTGAAGCAATTGCTGTATATATATATATATTGTGCTAAAAACCAATTGGCCAACTGTCTGTGGAACATCTTGGAAGATGTATTCTATTCTAGCTAAACAGGTACCCTGTTTGTAATCTAAAAATGAGTATTAAGTAATAATTTGCATATTTTAGTCATAATCTTCCATGTGCTTAAATGCTGTGTTTTGCGTTACAGAAACCTTCTAAATTGTTTCTACATGCACACAGTGTTTCACTTGGTACAAGGGGTAATAGCCAATAACAGACTGAAACTCTATGTGCATGTGGTACCAATCCATAACTTTGTAAAGACTATTTGGAAGGTTTCAGTGACTGAAAATAAGCTTTCAGGCAAATGTGACGAACATGATTTTTAACATATGCAAATAATTACTTAGTAGGATTGTTTTTGAATTAAAAACAGGAACCTTCCATGTTCCTTTAAAATGTCATGGATTATAAAAGGCACTATAATGGGAGTTCGTACCTCACTAGCCTCTTTTCATGCTCCTACTATATCACACCTGTCAAACCGTAATGCAGGTGTCGTAAGGCGAGCTCAGGGAGGACAGAAACCTCCCTTATGAGGAGGTTAGTAGGAACTTGGATCAGGGCAACTAAGTGGATGTAGTCTTTTTAGATTTTTCAAAGGCATTTGATACAGTGCCACATGGAAGACTAGTGAGCAAACTAAGGGATACAGGAATAGCAGTAAATATCTGCTCATGGATCGAGAGCTGGCTAAAAGACAGGAAGCAAAGGGTTGTTGTAAATGGAACATACTCCGATTGGTCTAATGTGATAAGTGGGGTTCCTCAAGGTTCAGTATTAGGTCCTCTCCTTTTTAACATATTTATTAATGACATTGAAGTAGGACTCGAATGTAGTGTCTCCATTTTTGCTGATGACACTAAGTTGTGCAAGGTAATAAAATCAGATAATGATGTACTTTCCCTACAAAAGGATTTGCATAAATTAGAGATATGGGCGGCTAAATGGTGGATGAGATTTAATACAAATAAATGTAAGGTTATGCATTTGGGAAGGAACAATAGCCAAGCAATCTATACTCTTAATGGAGCAAATCTAGGGGTATCAGAGATTGAAAGGGATTTGGGAGTACGAGTGGACAACCACGAGGTAACAGCGCTCAAAGCCAAGCAGCGGCTGCAAAGGCAAATAAAATATTAGCATGTATTAGGAAGGGTATAGAAGCCAGGGAAGAAGATATAATTCTGCCACTATACAAATCTCTAGTACGCCCTCATTTGGAATATGGAGTACAATTTTGGGCACCACCTCATAAAAAGACATTTTAGAGCTGGAAAAAGTACAGAGAAGGGCTACAAAAAAAAAAAAAAAAGGGGAATGGAGGGGCTAAGTTATGAAGAAAGATTAACAAAATTAAACTTATTTTCGCTAGAAAAAAGTCGTCTAAGAGGAGATATGATTACGTTATATAAATACATCCAGGGTCAATATAAGGCTTTGTCAAGTGAACTTTTTGTAGCAAGAGATTTTCAACTGACAAGAGGACATCCTTTGAGGTTAGAGGAAAAAAGATTTCACGTTAAACAAAGAAAAGGGTTCTTCACAGTTAGGGTGGTTAAACTGTGGAATTCTCTACCAAAGGAGGTGGAGACAGCGAATTCGATAGACAACTTCAAAATGGGGTTAGATATATTTTTGAATAAAGAGGGCATTCAAGGCTATCCTAGATAACTAGCAAGGAATATTGATCCAGGGAGAAATTTGATCACCAGTTTCTGGGGTCAGGAAGGAATTTTGCTTTTTTTTCCCCTTATGAGACAATTGGCAAAGTTTCAATAAGGTTTTTTTTCCTGTTTGCCTTCCTCTGGATCAAATAACAATAATAATAAATAGTCCACATTAAAAAGATCAATAGAGATCTAAAAAGGTTGAACTTGATGGACTAACTCTTTATTCATCCTCCAATACTATACTATTAATAATTATTTAATCAATAATTTAATTAATAACTAATCCGCATATTGCAGATCAGAGGAGATCTTAACAGGTTGAACTTGATGAACTGAAAGTCTTTTTTCAACCTTTATCACTATGTAACTATGTAACTATGTAACCACATAATCAAATTTCTCAAAACTCTCAAAGATGGGGATTGGGGCAAATTAATTATAGGAAGTGACCTTAACATAGCCCTAGACCCTACCATAGATAGATCTAAAACCACAACAGATGACCGCTTTTCTTATAAACATAAAGAAATTAAAACATTTTTTGCATTCACTTAACCTTGCAGATACTTAGAGAGGACATCATCCGCAAGATAAAGACTACATTATTTTCCCCAGTACATAACTCGTATTCACGTATTGACACCATTAACTTTAGCTCCTCTCTTTTTGTCCTCTAAAGCAAATATAAACTCCTGCACCTGGTCTGATGACGCAACAATCTCATTAAATTTAAATTTAGGAACACAATTTAATTTACCCTGGTCTTGGAAACGTAATGAATATCTTTTATCTTTTCAAATAAAGAAACATCAGTAGGCTGGATATGGGTAACCCATAAAGCATTCATACAAGGCACTTGCATAAAAATAGCTTCTTAACATAAAAAAGAATATCCTCAAAAAGAACAGGAGTTAATGAAATATCTAAACTTATTAGAGAAAAAAAACAGCTTTCGTCCTCTCCCTCCTTAAGACACCAAATTGATAAAACCAGATTGGAGCTTGATAATATTCTGTCTTCTAAAATGGAAAAAGCACTCAGAAAACTGGATATATTTTTTTATTCCAAAGCAAACAAACCCGATAAACTCCTATCCAGAAAACTAAAATCTAAATTTTCCCAAACTAGAATCTCCCAAATACGAACTTAATCCGGTTCTTCCGCCATAAGTCAAAATGAAGTTCAAAAACTTTTAACATTTCTATCACATCATACCTAAATTCATTAAACGTTCCCTCAATTTCTCATTCTGACCTAAAAAATTTAAATAAAGAAATTTCTTAAGAAGAAATTCAAGACATAATTAAGGAATTAAAATCGGGAAAATTACCTGGTCCGGATGGACTTACTAATTTATACTATAAAAAGTTCTCAGATATTCTCATTCCTTTTTTATGTAATTTATTTAACTAAATTCTTAAAGGCGAGACAATATCTGCAGAATTGAAATATGCAGATTTGACACTCTTTCTCAAAGATGGGATAGTTCCTTTGGAGACAAAAAAACTATTGGCCAATTTCTCTTCTAAATGGAGATATCAAATTACTATCTAAAATCTTTTCTAAAAGAATTTCAAACTTCTTTCCAGGTTTGATACATAAAGACCAATTTGGTTTTATTCCCTATCGAAAAACACGGGACAATGTTAGAAGAACTCTAAATATTATACATCTTTCAAAATCATCTAATACCCCTATTTGCCTTCTTGCATTAGATATAGAAAAAGCATTTGATACACTTGAATGGCCTTTCTAATTTGCCACCTTGACTAAATTTGGATTTAAAGAACAATTTATAAACATGCTTCATACATATTATAATTCCCATAAAGCAAATTTAAAACTCCATGGATCCCAAAGAGCATTCATAAACATACAAAGAGGCACCAGACAAGGTTGCCCTTTATCCCCTTTACTCTTTAAATTGAGCCACTAGCATTATCCATTAGAGCCAATGCATCAATTAAAGGCTTTAAAGTAGGACATCAACACATCAAATGTTCTCTATTTGCTGATGACCTTTTATGTACTTTAGCAAATCCTGAGTCTTAAATTGAGGCATTAATATCTACAATTGAACAATACAGTGCCCTATCTGGACTATGACTGAATCATGACAAAACAGAAGCTCTCAGCTTAGGTCTTTCCACAAACACTCTAAACCACATAAAACAAAGATATAACTTCATATGGCCTACTACACATATAAAATATTTGAGTATTCATTTAACTAACACAATACAGTATGTTATCTTTATAAAGCAAACTACCCTCCCCTATACAACATTTTAAACTCAGACTTAGACACATGGACAAAATCAAATATTTCTTGGACAGGACGTATAACCTCTATTAAAATGAATATTTTATTTACTTTATTTATTTAGAACATTGCCAATTCAAAAAAACAATAAAGAACTAATAAGATTTAAAAATAAAGTATTTACATTTATCTTGGGAAATACACCTCCCAGAACAGCAAAAAAGATCATGTTTAAACATAAATCAAAAGGAAATGTATAATTCCCCAATTTTTATAATTATTTTAAAGCAGCACAACTGGCATTCATTGCCCTAGCTCACTTCACTCAACACCAACCTAACTGGATATTTATAGTGAATTTCCAAATAACCCCTCTATCTTGAGTGACCATTTTATGGTCCCCTAATCCTATTCCTCTCAAATCCAATTCCCTAAACCCCATGATTAATCTTACTCTAAAACCATAGCACTGGGCCAAATATAAATATCAATTAGCTCTACCTTTTTTCTCCCCTTGCTTCACTTTTTTCATCGTCTACCAAACGATCTACTTTCTCAATAGAAACAAAAACTTTCTGGACTTCACTTAAACTAGATAAGGTGGGAACATGGTTTTTGAATGACAACATTATTCTTTCAGAACAATAAAGACAAAATGTTAATATTCCAAAAATGAACTATTGAACTATACTAAATTCAGACATTGGATATATACAATGTATAATAAATAAGGAACACCCAAAGCTTTATGGCTATCAACAACCTGTAAAACCTTACCCTTATCTAAATGAATTATAGGTTCCCTATATAACATTTTTAATAGCTCATCTGACAATAAAAAGGCTTCCTTAGTTTTCAAATAGGAATTGGACCTAAACCAAACATGGGATAATAATAAATGGACTGAAGCTTATTTAACCCTTTCCAAAGGCTCAAAATCTTACATAGGGCATATTTAACCCCTTTTAAAATATATAAAATGTATCTAAAAGGCAATGACAAATGCTATGGAGGATGTCAAAAACAAGGTGATTTTACACATGCATGCTGGCAATGTCCCATAATCCAAGAAATATGGTCTAAAACTACTAAATTAATAACAAAATTACTCAAAACCACATTAAAACCCACCATAGCTAACTGCTTGTTAGGCATACACTATACTAATTTAACTATACAAGGTAATAAATTAGCCCAATTCATGTTTTAGCAAAATTATAGCAAGGAAAAATATATTTTTTTGATTCCAAGATATAATCAATAAAAGAAACTACATATTTATAAATGAGACGATAACACACATATTCTTAGATAAATACTCAACTTTTCTAAATATTTAGGAACCTTGGATATCTTCTCTAGAATGTGTTTCTGAAAGACATTAAAATTAAAAAACCTTTTGAAGCATTGTACCCAATTATAAAAGAGAATGAGGTTGAAAGAAAACTGAAATAAATTACACTGAAATAAAACCGAGATTCTTGGACAAACATCAACTTATTTTTCCATATAAGAGACCAACTGGATGATAATGTAGCAAGGAAAATTCAATCAATCAATCAACGAACAGAGAAATATATTATCCTATTAAAATACATTATCTTTAGATACTCCAAAACACCCTTAATTTAAAATCATTGCAACATCAATATTACAAATATGTTAAACAAAAAATGAAATCATACTATAAAATATAAGATCTCAATCATATTTTGTTTAAGGGTATACATTTTCACAAAAAAAAAAATCTAAAAAACATTTAAGGATTTTATTTAATCACTAAATTACAAAGTAATTCACAAAATGTAATTAACCCCTTTAGCCCACCTCCACCCGCATTCTTTATCACATATTTTCATAAATATTTTTATAAAATGTTATACATTGAATTTTTACATTAATTGTTGTGAATTTCTATTTATAAATAGATATTGAAATAAAAATGTCAGGGATTTAGGGAATCACTTATATAGTTGTCGTAATTGCAAGTTTGTTGGTAACGCTATGTTAAAAGTTACGGGTTGCGAATGCACAATGAGTGCCGAAAGCCGAAGGTGCTCATCGCAAGGCCTGTAAAGTAGAGGGTGGAGAGGCTCACAAGTTAGAGGGGAGAGAACCTCACATTGTGTAAGAAACAGCATTGCCAGGCTTCAAATCTTATTGCCGTCATTTTTAACGGGCAAGTCGCTAGTCATTTTTATAGTTGTTGTAATTGCGAGTTTGTCAGTAATGCTATGCTAGGGGAGGGAGAGGGGAAGAGACACAGGTGAGGAAGACAAGGGGAAAGTGACCTAGGGGAAAGTGACCTAGGAGAGGGAGAGGGGGAAAGAGACACAGGGGGGAGAGAGGGGGGGAAGAGACACTCGAGGGAGAGGGGGGCAAGAGACACTGGGGAGGGAGTGGGTGCAAAGACAGGGGAGGGAGAGGAGGCAAAGAGACACAGGGAAGGGAGAGAGGGGGAAAGAGATACAGGGGAGGGAGAAGGGGGAAGAGACACAGGGGTGAGAGCATTGGTCTGTAACGCTTTCAATGTTACGGGCTTGCACATGTGCACAACGCATACCGTGGCTTGCAATGAGAGGCCCTTAAAGTAGAGGAGGGGGAGAGGCTCGCAATGAGCACCTTCTGCGCTTTTTGCAAGGCCTGTAAAGTAGAGGGCTGAGAGGCTTGCAATGAGTGCCTTCGGCGATCATCGCAAGGCCTGTAAAATAGAGGGTGGAGAGGCTCGCAATGAGCACCGAAGGCGCTTATAGTGAGGCCTGTAAAGTAGAGAGGGGGTGGGAGCTTTGCATTGTGTGGCAAACAAGAACATTGCAAGGCTTAAAAAATGTTTGCCGGCATTTTTGACGGGCAAGTGGCTAGTTACATAATAATGATTATCATGTTGCTGATGTATCCATGGTTTCACACCTTTGGAAAAAAACTCAAAAACTTAAAGAGCAGGAAAAAATAGCAGGCCATCTAAAAAAATATCAAGCTATCATTACCAGCAAGGAAGGATAACTTTTGTGCCAAGAAATCATGGCAGCAGAAAACATATTAGCTCTGTTATTTCATTCTATAGAAAGGATATGCAAGGCCACTTGTCTACACACGAAAATAACATTGTCCTAATCACAGTGCAATTATATTGCCCAGTATTTCACAGACAACATGTCCTCTATTCAAACTGGCACTCCAAGATTGATTGCTTATCATTCAGAATTTGCCCAAGTAGAAGTAGGTGACATATTGCAGATAATCAAGCAGCTGCAGTTTTGTTTTCATTCCCAGCCCAACTCATCTTCACAAAGGTTGTTCTGATATTGTTCTCAAAGCATTCGCAGACATAGACAACTGTTCTCTGCACATTGGCATATGTCCTGATCAAATAATGGAAGCAATTGTCAAACCGCTTCTTAGAAAGCATCTTTAGATCAAGACTGCATGGCAAACTACAGACCTGTCCAAAATCTCCCTTTTTTTAAGTTACAGAAAAGTAATTGACAAAGTAGTTGCAGTCAGCTTGAAATTCATCTGCAAAAGCATGATTTCCATGATCCACAGCAGCCAGGTATCGGGCAAAGACAAAGCACAGAAACCTTGATTTTTGTTTTTAATGATTTCCTGATAGTAAGACCTGTTGGTAGCCTTTGACACAGTGGAGCAGTAGGGTTCTACAAGGCTCTATTTTATCTGCATATGATGTACGCTGTATACAAACTACCAATAGGAGAGATCATCAGAAGACATGGCCTCAACTACCATTGTTATGCAGTTGAAACACAGCATTATTTCTCATTTGACCCAGATACTTAGAGTGGGTCCCTATCAGATGACAACAGCTGCCTTGGCCCAAAAAATGAGTGGACCTTTAGCAGCTCCCAGCTGTCAAAATTTGAGCAAGTATGCAACTATATGGTTGACACATCCAGAGAGGCCTGAAAATTGGACATTTTCAAAGAGACTGAAGCTCATGCTCTTCACCAAGACCTTCTAATAAATTACATCTGTCTCTCTGTTTTTTTGTTCTCTTTTAAGCACTTTGAGTCCCTCTGGGAAAAAAGCACTATATAAAATTATTATTATTATTCATTTTATTATAATCATATTTGCAAAGATAATTGTTTTGTATAAATTGTAGGGCATATAGTCACGTTGCAGGGTCTCAGTCTCGTCTGTGTCCATGAGGCCAGGGATGCCATTGTTGTGGACATCCTGCCTATCAGAAATTCCTCCCACCATTTACATGGACCACCACCTGGCTACATTCTCCATAATCTTCTTTTTCATAGTAGTCCTGCAGTTATCATATCTGTGCTTCACACATTTAACATCCCACAGAGCTGACCTATGCTACCACTTCTCTTCACATGATTTCCTTCTGATTCTACCCAAACTTTACAGCCACCAGAGCAGAATGTGTGACCTGATGGATGTGGATGATGTCCAATTCCTCCTGGGAGTAACTGGGGGCCCTGTGCTTGTGGGCTCACATTAAGGGCACCTGGACACTTCCTCTTCCCCTAACCTCATCTCTCTCCTCCTCTCACTGTCTTCACTCCTCTTTTTCTCTCTCTACTCCTCCCCATCAGGCTTCCCCTATCTCTCTTCTTCTTCTCCTCCTCCTCTCCTCCTCCTCCTCTCCTCCTCCTCTCCCCTCCTCACTCCTCCCTCCATCTCAAGAAGAACAAACATATATACAATCACTTTACTCACTCACCATTACACACACAGACACACTCTCACTAGCATGAACTCTCACACATTATTAGTTCAAATAATTATTTCAAACATATAGTTACAATTTAACTTTTGTATTGTGACATGTATAATTTTATATTTGATATTAACATTTCTTTTGCACCAAGCACTCTGCTATCACAATTATTTTGTATGTTACCTATAATTGAAACATTGATATTTTTAACCACTGTACTATACCTAGCAGAAAGTGCTGGTGCTTTATAAATAATTAGTAATAAAAATAAACATCCAGTTCACATGGCGTGATGTAATAAACATAAAATTGATTCCTGTATTCATAAACAAAGTAATCAAAAATTCAGATATTCCCAAAAAAATGTTTGTGTCTATGGCTTAGACATCTGCTAATACTGACAAATATGTGTCTTTATTCTTGAACTACAGTGGTTCTTAAAATAATTTTAGTTATTGTAAAAAAAATCACAAAATACAGTACCCAAGCAGTCATTCCAGCCAAATGCAAATTTAGTTTGGTAACACTAAAATAGACACTAACATTTTCATTAAAAAAATATTATTTATATAAATATAAAATAGTTTTGTTTAAAGTATTGGTATGAAATTATATGTTTCTTTATACATTTTAAGTTAATGCTAACAAATAACACACTGTTTGATTTGGTGAGCCTCTTGAAATGATGAACAATTATTAATAGAAGCATAGATTGAACACTTAATTAATATTTCACAATCACACCATATCTGAATCCAAAAAGTTTTTTCCTGTATATTATACCTACCTATTTTTTCCGTCTGTACATTAACCATGCTAAATATAACTGTGGTCGTTCAGTATACCTGACAATGATGAATTAAGGCTATCCCTCCAAAATAGAGCTTTTTAATAGCAATTTTACATTTTAATGTTCCTCCTTAATCAAAAATATAGAATGTTTCAGAAAGCCGGTAGGTATGATAATATTAGACTTTATAAAAAGGCATAGAGCATAGTATCTTAGATTTTAGTATTCGGTGCAAAATAATAGACAAAGTTAGAATACACCACTATACCTTTTTTTTTTTAGTTTTTGCATTGAAATAATATTGATGATTATTTTAACAAAAGAAATATGCTAAAATATAACAGAATGTAAAAATATTTAGAAAACAGAATGCTCCATAGATGGAATCTGCTCAGTGGGCAGTCTGAATTGAAATTTATAATTAGAGGATAAATATTCTGTAGCTTTTCAGTCTGACTGCACTGAATAACAGATCAGGTCTGACATGCCAGGGAATTCCTCACTACAAGGTAGACAGTGAAGACTCATTCTAAGGTGCAAACTCACAACTTGTTTTATTTATGTATATAAGTTGTACTGTTTCCCAAATGTTTATAGAGTAGTGTGGAGATGAAACCATTCCTGACTGTGTCTATGCAAGTTAGCAGTATATTTCCATAACAAAAACAGAAGTTGTGAAAGTTAGATATAGGGTATTACTGTTTCTCCTTTGAAGAGGGGATATGCCTGGCATCTCAGAGGTGAGCTCATCTCAGGACAAAGCCAGAATGATATAAAAAATGTACCCTCTTCTATGGCACAGGTGAGCTAAAACTCAAGAAAATACCCACGGAATGCATACAATCATACTGTATAAAGCACTTTACTTAGCTTTACTGTTCTTAGGTGTTTAGCTCTCACTTGAGTAATTTTATACTACGTGCTCTTCTTTCTTATCATGAGACTTAATTAATCACTTCAGCTACCATTCTAGTAGAAAGGTCTGGAATTGTAATTTCTGACAAAAGTAGCTACATTCAACTATATAACAAAAATAGACTTATTTAAAAAGTAGGAAAAGTAAAATCATTTTTATGTATACAAATAATAAAAAAACACTCACTAACAAGCCCCATATGATATGTGGAAATATAACATTCTAAATGCTAAGCAAATCCACCCCTGCCAATTGCTCACTAGCGACTTGCCCATCAAAAATGATGGCAATAAAATTTAAAGGCTGGCAATGCTATTTGCCACACAATGCAATGCTCTCCCTCCTCTACCTTGCGAAGGTGCTCATTGCAAGCCTCACCCACCGTCTACTTTACGGGCCTCTCGATTAGCGCCTTCGGCACTCATTGCAGGCCTCGGCCAACCTGCCACTTTCATGCCTTGCAACGGCGATCAACGTTCATCGCGAGCCTCTCCCCACTCTCTGACCCCTGTGTCTGTTTCCCCCCTCTCCCTTCTATGTGTCCCCCTTCTCCCTACCCTGTGTTTTTTTCCTTTATTTCCCTCCCCTGTGTCTATTTTCCCTCCTCTTTCACCCCTGTGTCTCTTTCCACTGTCTCCCCCTCTCCCTCCCCTGTGTCTTTCTCCTCTTTCGCCCTGCTCAAGTCTTGCTTGCCTCGGGAGGAGCGCTCAGGATGAGCGCTCATTGCAGCACCCGTCATTTTAAAATGTCAAATTCTTGTGGGCCTCACATGAACACCTATGTAACTTTTAACATTGCGTGACCTACATTCGTAACACACCAAAACTATTATATGTGATATGTATAAAAAAACTTGCACATGTTGCTAGTGGTGAGAATGCTATCACATATATAGTTGTGAGCAATACGGGTTGTTGCTTGTGCTTGCGGTGCTCGTGTAGCGAGGGCTGCAGTTGCTGACAAGGACCGCCAAAGGCGATCCTTGTGCTGGTGGAGATGAGCATAATAGGCGCTCATCCCTATGACCCCGTAAGACTTAGACAGGGAGCGCTAAAGGTACTCACTGCGCTGGTGGAGATGAGTGCAAAACAATACAAAAAAAACATTACTCACAGCACAAGCGGACGAAAAAAACGAAAACGAGGCTACACCACAAATAAACACGCAAAAAATAAATAAAAAGAGATACTTAGCTCTTCAGGCTATTCATTGCTGGATATATCAATTGCAAATAGGTAACGTATCTTAATTTATTTAGTAGCGAATTAATTAATTATTATTTACAAAAATAGACATATATATCTGTCTTTGTGATGAGTGCCAAAGGCGCTCAGAGGAGCAAAAGTAAACAAGAGGAGAGTCTCGCAATAAGCGCCAAAGGTGCTCAGCGCGAGGCTCACAATGAACGCCGAATGTCCTCAGAGTAGAAAAAGCTTTACATTGTGTGTCAAACAGCATTGCCATGGCTTCAAATTTTATTGCCCTGTCATTTTTGACAGGCAAGTCGCTAGTATATATATAGTTACCCTACACAGCTCCCCAACACTGTAGATATCTATCTAGATATCTATCTCTTCTAGTACAGTAATATCTCCTCCTAAACTCACCATCTAACAGCATGTTCCTTTTTCTGTTGTAATTCAGTCTAGTTCCTAGTTGCCTGTGAACTGCAGAATTTTGTTATTTAAGAAAGGAACGATTTTTTAAGCTTTTTTTAAGTTTAAAAAGTGGTGCATCTCACAGGGAAGAACCCTAGGTGGCTTAATGGGTAATCCGGCCATGATCCCATGGGACTGTCTGCCTTTGGGCAATTGTGGCAGGGTTTAATATTAAAAATAACTGACTCGGTGAACAGAAATTCAAAATGTAATCACAAATGTACAATGTTCTGTGATTTGTAGCTAATGACACTTCCAACTATGAGCTTTGTAACAATGTAATTAACTGGTAACTTAGAAAGATTTATCAATTAATAGTCAAAACTCACAGCCATGGCCTAAAACATGCTCAATTTTACTAACTTGACCTGTGGCATTGTTCGAATATAAACACTGTACAGTATGTCTAAGAAATAGCTCCTGAACTTAAAAATGAACACGAAAATGCATTGCAGACAATTTCCAGAATTCAGAATGTATTTCATTTTCCCGCTAAGACTCTATAGTACAGTGGTTCTCAACCCTTTTTGTCCAATGGCCCCTTTACATCATATCTTACAACGTCATTCCACTTTTCCAGTATTGTCTGGCTCAAAAGGTGCATTATACATAATACGTATTTAATATTGAAAATATTTTATTTTTTCTCTATTGGTACATATACGTTTATTTGGATTATTTTTATTGAGGAGATCACATATTTAATAACAATAGAAAATGTAGATGGATTTTAAGACTTGAAAAAAAAGCATTTTTTCATATTCATAACTAATTATTTAACAAAATAATCTGAAGCATACTTCAATCATCAACAAGTTCAGTAGAATGTATTGCTATTCAGATGAAGACTACAGTGAATCTGTAATTGCTTTTTCTTTTCCAATTCTTGAATATGAGGAGGAGTGCTTGAAAGGGCAAATGCAGTTCATTTTGAACTTATGTGTCAAAACAAATGGAAGCAATGTATGGCTAGCTCTTTCTGACACTTTAGGGTAGGAATCTCAGATCAAGGGCAAAAATTCTGTAATTTTTACTGAACATATCTCTTGTTCCAGAATCAGTCTTCGGTTCCCAAAAATGTATCCTATCATCTGGAACTTTTTCAACTGACAATCTGAATGTATTTCTCACAGCGTTCAGGAAAATATCATCTGAATTAATTTTTCATTGTGGTCAAATACTACACAATTAAATTTTTTGCAAATTCTGGAAGAACTTGTTCATCATTACCAGGAACAAGAACTGATGACAGTTTCTCAAGTATTGAACATTTTTATTTCAACCTTTCGCTTCCAATTTTTCAACTTGCTCGTGAAAGCTCCCAAGGAATGAATATATTTTTTGTGTTCCTTCTTTACATCTGTTTATTCAGCTACTCAAGAATGTCAACCAAATAAACAAGGTACATGATCCATTGAAAAAATTCTATCCTACCCTGAACTTCAAAAGATAATTTGAGCTCAACTCTAATCTCAAATACTTGCTCAGTTACATTTCCTTTTGAAAGTCATACTATATGTGTGTGGAAAAGAAGCAAATGATGGCTTTAATCCATGTCATTACATAAGTGCTTGAAAAGTCATTAGTTGAGAGCTCCTTTTTTTTACAAAATTCACAATTTCAATTGTTTGATCAAAACTCTTCCCTAGTTAGTTGGAAGCCTTTTTGAAGCCAGTGTCTGATGATGCATTATACAGTGAATACCTTTCACTATTGGAGCTCACTTTTTTACACAAACCAGATGTTGTCCCAAACATAGCTGGTGCTCAATCTGTACAACACCCACAGGCATTATCCCACAAAAGATCTGATGAAACTTTTCAAAAATATCTGAGGCCATTGTAGTTGTTTCAAGAGGAAAACAAAAGACAAAGTCTTTAAATAAACCTGAGTGAACATATCTTGCAAACACCAGCAACTGGGAACATGATGATACATCAGTCGATTCATCAAGTTGATTTGAAAATAATACACATTCTGCAGACTTAATCCCCCGCACAACTTGATCTTTGATGTCAATTACCATTTCATGCATTCTTCTTTGTACAGTACTCTTTGAGAGCACAAGATTTTATCAAAGTTTCCTCAATTGTATGGATTTTTTCTGCTTTGGTATCTCTAGTGGTACAACATAAGATGCTTCAGTGACCTTGTGGTTCGTTTCTTGGGATGTCCTTGTTGAATGCAGCTTCATCCTTTTAAGAGCATTTCCATGGCATTCAAAAAAGCTTTCATCCTTGTATCAAGGATGAACATTCTGCAAATATTTGGTTTCGTAGAATGATTAGACAAAGCTTTGTTACAAATAACATATTAAGGTACTTCTCCTTTAATGATAATGGATATTGAATCCATATTTAATATATGAATCATCGTATTCTTTTTTTTTGCCACTCATGATAGACTCCAAATTCTGTGAATTAAAAAAGTCAACTAGAAAACAGATATATATGCTTAAATCAACTGTAGATTTTCTACTAACAATGTTAGCCGTGCATGTTTTTAGCTGGGGCATTGCCATGATGGTGTTCAGCCAATTGAAAGCAAAATAAAACATGCAGTGAGTAAGCTTATTAGCAAATAGATCAAAGTGGTGTGAAACCATTTTATTAAATTGCTACACTGGGTAGCACATAAAAAGTGGTCAGATGAGTACTGAGTGAAAACATGTGCATAGACAAGGAATATATGTACCTAATGTCTTGCACACAAATGCGATCTGCTGGCTGGTCTACAATCAAAGGATTGTACAAGTAAATCACACACAGTGCTCAGTATAGACGAGATACACAAACTAGGAACACAGGAATGAAATAAACAGAATATTTTTGAGTAAAAATATAAGTGCACGCACGTCTTTCATGCTGCCACAGTTTAATCCCCCCAAAATCCTACAATTCTCCCTATGGGGGATTCACTTGTGGGTTGAGAACCCCTGCTACCGTATAACAATACAGAATATTGAAAAAAAGACAGATTCTGAATGTGAAAGAAATGTGAACTTTATTGAGAATTATTTTCTTTAGTATTATATGTCATGAAAGATTATTTTAAACACTTAAACATTTATGCATTCTTTATCCTTAGCACCTCCCAAATTTATTATTAGGAAACAGTGTATAATGTTTATTATTTTATAGTGAACACTTTTCATTGTGGCAATAAATGATGATGTTTCAATGTTTCATTTATTGATTGTTTTTTATTTCAACATTTCTAGATTGCGAGTCCAATCGCAAATCAGACTTCTAATCAAATTGATTGTGGTTTAAATGCCATGTTTTACTTACGTCATGATGCGAGTCTCATTTGCTATTGGCTATTTCTAAATCGGTAGTTACAGGCTTGCTTAATTGATTATGATCATGCTCTGAAATGCTACTTACGGAGCATGGTTTATGGTTTTGAGGCTGTGGCCCTGTAATTGGGGCCTTGTTCAATTTAATCAATCTGTAACTACCAAGTGTACAGAGAACGAGAGAGAGCACAGAGACTGAGAGAGCACAGAGAGAGAGAGAGAGAGAGAGAGTGAGAGAGCACAGACAGAAAGAGAGCTTACAAATAAAGAGTGCAGAGAGAGTGAGAGAGAGCACAGACAGAAAGCACACAGAAAGAGAGAGCGTGCAGAGAGTGGGAGAGCACAGGGAGAGAAAGTGCACAGATAGCTAGCAGTGACAGACAGAGAGAGAATGCACAGACAGACAGAGGGAGAGGCGGTGCACAAAGAGAGAGAGAGAGAGAGAGACAGCACACAAAGAGTGCACTGAGAGAGCCAGCACTGAGACAGAGAGCACAGACAATTGAAGATAACCTTCTATTTAATATTATACTATATATAATATAGTATAGTATATTTAGTAAATGCTACAAGAATAAATGTGGGTCACGTCAATTTACATATTTTCTTTTTTAACTGAAATATTAGCAACATTAGTTTAAAAGCAGAATCTAGTTGTTATTTGATAATTGGTACAATTACTTGCCTTTTGCTGAATATTGAAATAATACATTCTTTTGAATTCTAGCTTTGCCTGTGGTATCAAATTAATAAATGTTTAATTATTAATTTATCTGGTTAATTATTACTTAAGCTAATATACATTTCATGCACATATTAAAATAGTTAAATATAATTTAATTGCATATAATTGCTGTAGAAATTTATAGAAGTACATAAATTGATCAATTGGTTTGAATAATTTATGCAGCTAGTATTAGAGAAAATGGCAATTGACCCATGACTAGAAGATTTTTGATCAAATACTAATTCCCATTTAGTTAAATCTTCTTTATAGAAAATTAGAAACACCAAGAAGACATAAACAACTGAGAATGATGTTTAGCTCACTTATTTTGATGCAAACCCCTGGAGAATATCTAACATCCTTATCTTAAGAACAGACCAGACCCAAGATTTCATGTAGGTTTCCTCTGGAGAGTAGAACCAGCAAACCCCCAGACTATTTCATCTGTAAACTGCTACTGATCTCCCTATTTACAGCGAACAAGTGCCAAAGCTGGGATATCCAATTTCCCTAAGTGAACTGTAAGAGATTTACATATGCCAAAGCAAGAAGTGGTTCTCTGATACACAAGAGACTTACCTATCATTATGGATCTAGTCCACTTTTATGTTTAATTATTTTTTAGAAATATATGACAAATTAAACAATTTAGCAGCTAGTATATAATGATCTACTGGTAATGAAGTGATTTATTTGAAAGGACTGTCTGTTGATAGCAAATAATCCTCCTAATAAACACAGTTATCCAAGGGGGTTTATCTATCACAAGGAACAATGGAAGGAGTCTTTCCCACATGACACCCTGTTGATAATCAAACAAAAAATGATATTTACCAAACAGGCCTGGGTGGTTTTACATTATGGAAACAATGCTGTAATTAAAATTCACCAAAGAGATGAGCAAAAGTGAAATTAATGATTTCCTGGACTACAGAAACATCTATACTGATGAAATTTAATGAGGATGACTAGATATAAGGTTACCATTTGATTGTCTGGGACATTCTTCAAGGTCTGACTATGATCTGATCTAAGTAGTAGAGTCATCTGTAAGAAAAAGGAACATTTACATGCATGCACTCAGAGACATTAGTATAATACAGGTAGAGCGTTGTATCTCAGAAGCTTCTCTCACCACTACATTTAGGAGTTTCTAGTGTATTTGGAGTTTCATCTAGCAGTCAGATGTAAGTTAATTGGTGGTATTTGTTGAAACATTGGCACAGCCAGGTCAGTGTAGGGTTCCAGTTTACAGAAGAATTGGTCAGTTAACCCAGGACAAGTTGCAAGCAACGCAAAATTCAGACTTCAGTTCAGTACAGTTCCATTTGGAGGACTACATTGGGTTTAAAGACTGATCTTCCTGAGCTAATCAGTTGGTGGTTATTAAGATCTTTACAGATAATTTCATAGTAGAATATGTGTGTAAAGATAATTTAAGTGCATTAGAATTGCTTAATAATTTGGTAAAGTAGCTTGAGGATGCTGTTGGCAAAACAAGGAAATATGTGATACGAAAGAATCAGCATAAAACTGCATTAGAAAGGTTATTAAAACAGTTATCAGTGTGTACTGTTGCCCTGTGAACTTTAATTGTTTTAGTGAATTTAGGAGAGAGTATTCCAACAGAACAGAGGTAGATCCTATAGTATGGAGGAAGGATCCAGAAAAAATACATTCTTAACCATCAACACAGCAGACAGTGCAAAACATATTCCAGTGTGTCAGAAGAGGTTAAAAGTGGATGCATACAGCAGAGGATCCTTTGAAGAAATATGCCAGAATAAACAAAGCCATCATTCCCCTAATTAATCAAAATTTTCATATGCTGGTCAGTCTGGTGAGCTTTGAACAGTACATAATCCAATATATCTGCAATATATTGATGATCAAACAACTTGGCTGTTACTTAAGATCTGCTTACCTCCACATTACAGCAAATCACTAAAACTGCAAAGCAGGATGGGGTATGGGTTGACCAAAAGCAGCACAATCATTAGGTTTTACAGTTGTCATGTGTGGACGTCATGGATAAATCTAGTTTAAATATGGTTGTGCCCCAATCAAATGAAGATCCATTTGTTTTTATTCCAAATTCCATAGTATTTATAGCAAAGCTACACATAGGCCTTACTTGGATATAGGAGAATCATATCGCTAAGGTTTCTTGCAAGGAAATACAAAGGCATAAACTTTCCAAATCAGAATGTATTAGGTAATGCATGTAGCTTCTCAGAGTTTGTAATTATGTTAGAAGCATGGAGAAGGGATACTGTTGCTACAGATAAAACTGTGTATCCCCCACAAACCACTAACATTTTAGGCAACCATACATCCTCATACAAAACATAATTGCATCCATGTTTGCTTAGCTTGTGGAAAAATAGGCCATAAGAGAAAAAAAAAAGGTTGGAAGAGGAGATGAAAGAAAAGGCCAAGAATTAGCAATTGTATATTATGGCCATGAGGGGCACTGGAACCATAATCAAAGGCCGTATAAACCATATGAGACCATAACAATTCCTACAAATATGCAGCTCAATTAGGCTATATTTTTCTTCCTAATTTGTAGAATTGTTTATATGTTTAAATCCTGGACAAAATAAATGTTGTTATTGGAATTCTTTTCTTGGGATGTAATGTATGAAAACATCGGTGGAATGCAATCATTTGTCTTTCTTTTTATTCAGGAAAATAAGGTGAGTTATTAATTTACATTGGGGGTTTCAAAATACTGAGTAATCGCTATTAATATGTTAGTATAAAATATTGTCAATCTTCAAATTCTGACATAAAAACTTTCAAAAGCTTAGATGTAACATTCTGAGCTCATATAAAATTGTTTGCAAACAAGTGAATTTGTAGTTGTAAAAATGCACTGTGTGCTCATTTAAATTGAATCTGATTGTCTGATATTTAACTATCTTCATTCCACATATATTCATTTTTTTTATTTGTTAGGAAGACTTGATTGACGGCATTCTTTTTTTTCTTCTTTATTCTAGAGTTTGCACAATACATGATTTTATTGTCATGGAAATTAAGTCAATATTTTGTGATTTTAGTTTTGTATTAGTGTTTCATGTTTTGCATTTGTGTCTTTGTTTCTGTATGTTATGTTTTATGTTTCTCTTTGTGTCAGAATTGTGTCATTGTATCAATCTGTGAGTGTAAGTATACATACTTGTTACGGTTTCTTTTGGAGACTGATTTTTTGGATACATTTATTTATGTAAAGAGTTGGGGGTGTAGATATAATATCACAGGAAATGCGGGCTGACATAATTATCCCAGCCCAGGCATCATTTGTAGGTGAGGTAGGCCGATTTCCAGCCAATCCTCCAGCAACTTACTTGTCAAGCTCCTGGGATCCACACTGAGATGTCCATTACCAGCCTGCATTAAATTATCTACCAGATCTTAGAAGAGTTCTAAAAAACATTTTTTTAATAAAATGTTTATTGTATGGGGTGAACTAAGCCACGAGTCCCAAGCCTCTAGAAATACAGAATATGTGTTTGTTATCATATGTGTAAGTCTGTCATTAATCATTATAACATTCAGTTTATTGATTACTTCTCTTCTCTTTCTAAATGTTGGGGTCTTCCATTTACAGGCAATATGGCTTTTAGTGGAAATCATTAGATATTGTAGCCATTTGTTTTGTTTTTTTTTATAGTAAAGGGGTATGGTTACCCAGAAGGCAAATATCTATGGATGGGGTAATGCTTTTTTTAACAATATTAGATGCTAGTTCTAGGGCTTTGGTCTAAATCTGTTGGGCAACCGGACATTCCCAACACATGTGGATGAAAGTACCTATTGTTTGGCATTGCCTGAAGCAATTGGAGAAAGTTTGGGGATTCCTTTTGTGCATTATGTCAAGGGTGTAGTATGCTCTATGCTAAATGTTAAATGTCATTTCTTATAAGCTGTAATTCTTTCCCATTTTGTAGAGTCCCAACTTAAACCCATGTCAGCATCACATTTTTCCCTAAATAGAGTTTTAAAGTTATTGGAGGGTGCGTTTATGGTTGCATAAAGGGAGCTCAAAACCCTGTTAGTCAAAGGGGGTTTGTTGCTAATGAGAGACAGCCATTTTCTGATCAGAATGGTGATTAAGTGCCTAATTCTACAGTAATTATAGTGTGCTCTATGCTAAATGTTAAATGTCATTTCTTATAAGCTGTAATTCTTTCCCATTTTGTAGAGTCCCAACTTAAACCCATGTCAGCATCACATTTTTCACTAAATAGAGTTTTAAAGTTATTGGAGGGTGCGTTTATGGTTGCATAAAGGGAGCTCAAAACCCTGTTAGTCAAAGGGGGTTTGTTGCTAATGAGAGACAGCCATTTTCTGATCAGAATGGTGATTAAGTGCCTAATTCTACAGTAATTATAGTGTTCTTTTAACGGGGTATCAAATTCTGTTTTAAGATGTTGAAACAAAATTATTTGGTCATTTAGTAACCAATTACCTAGCCTATGCAGTTTATGCCTTGTCCACCATATTTTTGAGTCCTCCCTGAGGTTGTCCCATATACAGTGCCTTGCAAAAGTATTCATGCCTCTTGGTATTTTTCTATTTTGTTGCCTCACAACCTGGAATTAACATGGATTGTTTAAGGATTTGCATAATTTAATTTACAAAACATGCCCACAACTTTGAAGATGTTTTTTTTTTTAGATTTTTTTTTTATTGTGAAGCAAACAACAAATAGGACAAATAACAGAAAAAGTCAATGTCTATAACTATTCACACCCCTAAAGTCAATACTTTGTAGAGCCACCTTTTGCGTCAATCACAGCTCCAAGTCACTTTGGATAAGTCTCTATGAGCTTGCCACATTTTACCACTGGAATTTTTGCCCAATCCATCCCTGCAAAAATGCTCCAGCTCCTTCAAGTTGGATGGTTCACAATCTCTTCTCTGTTCCAGCCTCCAGGATCTATCTTTAAACTCTCACCTGGCTTCTTACAAACACTGCTACAAGCCTCCAGGATCCATCATTAAACTCTCACCTGGCTTGTTACAAACACTGCTACAAGCCTCCAGGATCCATCTTTAAACTCTCACCTGGCTTCTTACAAACACTGCTACAAGCCTCCAGGATCCATCTTTAAACTCTCACCTGGCTTCTTACAAATACTGCTACAAGCCTCCAGGATCCATCTTTAAACTCTCACCTGGCTTCTTAAAAACACTGCTACGAGCCTCCAGGATCCATCTTTAAACTCTCACCTGGCTTCTTACAAACACTGCTTCAAGCCTCCAGGATCCATCTTTAAATTCTCACCTGGCTTCTTACAAACACTGCTACAAGGTATCTACAGACATCTAATTGATTCACCTTTGACTCTACTGTATCCTCGAGTAACATTAATTATAAATATCCATATCTGATATGATTTTTGTTCACATAGTAACTTTATTACTACTTTGTTAAATTGTAAGCTTTCACACTGTATTTCTCCACCACAATCTCCCCGCCCACTTCACACCTTCATATCTGTCTGCAACAAATGCTCCTTTTAAATGCATAAATACTGGGCTTGCCCCAAACTATATCTCACAATCTCTTCTCTGTTCCAGCCTCCAGGATCCATCTTTAAACTCTCACCTGGCTTCTTACAAACACTGCTTTCTCTTCCCTCCCTCCCTGCCCCACTCCCACCTACCCTTGCGTTGTCTCAATTTATAGATACTCATCTGACCTACACCTGCTCACTCAGCATCATCTGCTTCAAATTATTCAACTAATTTAATACAAAAATATATATATATATATATATATATATATATATATATAATTCCACACAACCCAGCTACTCTCCCATCTCGGTCACTAACAATTTTTCTTTTACTCTCACATCTTTATCTCATCTACTCCTTACACCTACACACTGTGTCGAAATGCTCTCTCACTTTTTTCTCCTTCTCATCTTCTACTGCCTCTCTCTCAGACTATCATTTGCAGCCTATCCATATCACACCCCCAATACTATAACCATCTCACCCTCCTTGCTTTCCTCTCCTCTTCTCTGCTCCCACGAGCTATTCTCTCTCCTCCAATCACAATCTCATACCCTCCCCAACACTCATAAGCAGAAACATCACTATAAGTCCCACTCCCATATTCTCTCACTCTCACTCCTCCTTCTGCTAGCTGCTGGAGACATATCCCCTAACCCAGGTCCCTCCCTCATTTCTACCTGCTTTCAGCCACGCTCTACTCCAAGGGCAGAAAACACCAGAAAAACACAGAATTTGATACCCATCACTTGTCACAAACCCTCCACTCTTCCTTTCTCTGTGCTCTCTGGAACGAACAATCTATCTGTAATAAACTCACTTTCACTCACGACCTTTTTACTACCAACTCCCTCAATCTACTGGCTCTTACTGAAACCTGGCTCTTCTCTTCTGATACTGCCTCCCCTGCAGCACTCTCGCATGGGGGTTTTCACCTCAGTCACACACCTAGACCTGGGAACAAACAAGGTGGTGGTGTGGGTGTATTACTTTCTTCTCTCTGTACGTTCCACCTCATACCCCCTGTCCCATCCCTCCAATTTTTGTCTTTTGAAGCTCATACTATCCGCCTCTTCTCTCCTATCTCTCTACGTGTTGCTGTAATCTATCGCCCCCCAGGTACTCCGTCTCAATTTCTCGATCACTTTTCCGCCTGGCTCCCACACTTTCTTTCCTCCAACATTCCCACACTGATACTTAGTGACTTCAACATTGCCAAACTACTTGCACTCACCTCTTCCCTCGGCCTCTCACAACTTACAGATTCTTCAACTCACCATACTGGACACTCTCTTAACCTTATTTTTACCAAAATTGCCCATACCTCCAACCTAGTCATCCACCCTCTCCCTCTATCTGACCATCACCTCCTTACCTTCAACCTCAACACATCTTCCTCCCATCACTCTTCTTTAACCCCAGCTACAATAACCCACAGAAACCTGCTAGAACTCGACCCTACCCAACTCTCCACTGTGCTCCAACCTCTTCTCAGCACTATCACCAACTTCAACTGCCCTTAAAATGCCACCTCACACTACAACTCTACTCTCTCTTCCACTCTTGACACCCTTGCCCCCATAACTACACGCAGATGCCCTCAATCTCATCCACAACCGTGGCACACTACACACACACGTTACATTCAGAAGTGCTCCCGCACTGCTGAACGACTATGGAGGAAATCACGCTCCACAGCAGATTTCCTTCACTACAAGTTTATGCTACGTTCCTACTCCTCTGCCCTCAACCTGGCCAAACAGCAGTACTTTACATCACTAATATCAACTCTGTACTCTAACCCAAAACGTCTTTTTGCCACTTTCAATACTCTCCTCCACCCACCACCTCCCCCCATCCCTTCCTGTCTCACGGCTGAAGACTTTGCCAACCATTTTACTCATAAAACTCAATCTATCCACAATGAACTCTCCTCTCACCGTGGCTCAAACACTAATATCATATTCTCACCTCACCACCTGTCCTTCAGATCCTATTCCATCTCAGCTCATCCCTCCCCTCTCTACTACACTAATCTCAGCTCTCACACATATCTTCAACCTTTCCCTTAACACTGGCACATTTCCATCATCTCTAAAACATGCCATAATTACACCCACTCTCAAGAAACCCTCATGCGATTCTGACGTTGCATCTAACTATCGCCCTATCTCTCTACTTCCCCTGGTTTTCAAACTGCTGGAGCGGCTCGTCTATAACCGCCTTACCAGTTTCGCTTTCGGCCCCAACACTCCAATGAGACAGCCCTCATAAAAGTCACCAATGACCTGCTCACCGCCAAGTCTAAAGGCCACTTTTCTATTTTGCTTCTCCTGGATCTCTCTGCCGCCTTTGACACAGTTGACCATTCAATTCTACTCCACATTCTCTCCTCCCTTGGCATTCGAGACACTGCTCTCTTGTGGTTCTCATCATACCTCCAAGAACGATCATTTAGCGTCTCCTTCTCAGGCACATCTTCTTCTCCTCACCCCCTGTCTATTGGCGTACCCCAAGGATCAGTCCTAGGCCCCCTCCTCTTCTCCATCTACACATCCTCACTCTGCACCCTAATAAACTCTTTTGGGTTCCAGTACCATCTCTATGCAGATGACACCCGAATCTATCTCTCAGCACCAGATCTATCCCCCTCTCTTCTAGCACACATCTCCGACTGCCTCTCTAGTATATCCTCTTGGATGTCCGCCCATCATCTGAAACTCAACATGTCTAAGACTGAACTCTTAATCTTCTCACCCTCTACTACAGCTTCAATTCCTCACATCTCTCTCTCTGTCAACAACGCCATCATCACTCCCACCTCCCAAGCCCGTTGTCTCGGGGTTCTACTCGACCCTGCCCTCTCTTTCATCCCACACATACAGTCTCTAACCAAATCCTGTCTTTTCCATCTAAAAAACATATCCAAAATACGCCATTACCTTACACAAGGTCCTACTAAGATTCTAATACACTCTCTCATCATTTCTCGTCTCCACTATTGCAACTCGCTCCTTGTTGGCCTGCCCATCACTCGCCTCTCCCCACTTCAATCCATAATAAATGCCTCCGCCAGACTCATCTTCAGTACACATCGTTCAGTGTCGGCAGCTCGTCTTTGTCAATCACTTCACTGGCTTCCCTTAGCCTCCAGAATAAAGTTTAAAATCTTGACCCTAACTTATAAAGCCCTCAACAACAGCACACCCCCATACATCTCTGCTCTCATCTCCAAATACTCCCCCACACGCCCTCTTCGTTCTGCTAACGACCTTCTTCTTTCTACCACTCTTGTCACCTCCTCTCACTCCCACCTCCAGGACTTTTCTCGCGCTGCACCTATTCTCTGGAACTCCCTGCCTCGCTTCACCAGACTATCCTCCTGCCTTAAATCCTTCAAAACATCAATAAAAATGCACCTTTTTTAAAGAAGCCTATAACCTTCCTCCCTAACATGCTCAGCACTACTCTCTCCCTACTGTACCACATACAAACTTTAACCTTTAGATTGTAAGTCTGCTAGTTTCAATCGTGCGCAGTGCTTTAGGGAAAGTGCTATGGACACTGGATTCCAAGCTCAAAGACAGGGCTATCCACTTTTTGCAATGTTTGAATCTTTAACTTGTCATTGCCTGTAACTTAACATATGTATAGCGCTACGGAATATGTTGGCGCGTTACAAATAAACGATAATAATAATAATAATAATGGTTTGCCCTTGTGAACAGCAATTTTTAAGTCTGACCACAGATTTTCTATTGGATTGAGGTCTGGGCTTTGACTAGGCCATTCCAACACATTTGCATGTTTAAACCACTCAAGTGTTGCTTTAGAAGTGTTTTGGGTCATTGTCCTGCTGAAAGGTGAACCTCCGTCCTACCCTCAAATCACGCACAGAGTGGTACAGGTTTTGCTCAAGAATATCCCTGTATTTAGCACCATCCATCTTTCCCTCAACTCTGTCCAGTTTTCCAGTCCCAGCTGCTGAAAAACATCCCCACAGCATGATGCTGCCACCACCATGTTTCACTGTGGGTATGGTGTTCTTTGGGTGATGTGATGTGTTGGGCTTGCACCATACATAGCGTTTTCTTTTATGTACGAAAAGTTCTTAGTCTCATCAGACCAGAGCACCTTCCCCCATACATTTTGGGAGTCTCCCACATGCCTTTTCGCAAACGCAAAACGTGCCATTTTGTTTTTTGTAATGGCTTTCTTCTGGCCATTCTGCCATAAAGCCCAACTCTATGCAGCGTATGAATTATTGTTGTCCTATGTACAGATACTCCAGTCTCTGCTGTGGAACTCTGCAGCTCCTCCAGGGTTACCTTAGGTCTCTGTGCTGCCTCTCTGATTAATGCCCTCCTTTCCTGGTCCGTGAGTTTTGGAGGGCGTCCGTCTGTTGGCAGGTTTGCTGTTGTACCATGTACTTTCCATTTGCTTATGATAGATTTGATGGTTCTCCTGGGGATCATCCCAAAAATGGTGTGTATATGTAATGAAAGATGTGACACTTAGATTGCACAAAGGTGGACATAATTTCACTAATTATGTAACTTCTGAAGGCAATTGTTTTTTTATGGGCTTCATAACAAAGGGGGTGAATACATACGCACATGCCAATTATCTCTTTTCTATTTTGTTAAAAAATGTTTTATGTATATATTTTTCTCATTTCACTTCACCACTTCACCAATTTAGACTATTGTGTTCTGATCCATCACATAAAGTTTAGATTAACAAAACATTGCACTTAAGGCTGTAATGTAACAAAATAGGTAAAAAGTCAAGGGGGTGAATACTTTTGCAAGGCACTGTGGTTGGGGTAGCTAATGTGGGTGTTAAGCATATTAATTTAGAAGTCAGATGGTGTTAAGAATTAATATAATTCCAGGTTGAAAGTGAGAGTCTTATTAGAGGATTTTTATGTTTGGTAATTGTTGGAGGTATGGTGGGAGTCCAGAATATTGAGTCCCATTTATTTGGTTTTAGTTGTTGGTTCTTGATAAATATCCAAATGGGTTGGTGTTCAATTGAGTGAGCCTTGGGGATAAAGGAGATCTGAAATATGATCTCAACTTAGGACAGGATACCTTTACGTGGTCTTAGATAAAATAGGTATCAAGGGAATCTTTATCAATCTCATTAACTCAATATATAAAGGCCCCGGTTTCAATTAATTATAATGTCTTTCATCTATTTTCCCATCTTTTAAAGTCCAGTATTGATTTTTTGTTTTGGGCATTTACAGTGTTGCGAACAGGTTTTTAAGCCCCTTGCGAGTCCTATCAGGTATCCATAGGATTTTCTTCTACATTTGCCATTTGCGGGTGTGTTTGAGGGCTAGAGGAATTAGAGCAATTGAATAGCGATTTGCTATTGTAACACTTACCGGCTTGAAAGAGCGAAGGCATAGCTGGGTCGGAGATATGATTTTAACAATCGCAGGGATTTTCAGCCTGTAACCCGCAAATTGTTTGAGACAAGTGAAAAGATGCCAACTGAATAGCAAATTAGTTTACCGCTCCATTATGGGCTCCCGCAACTTCAATTTTCTCAAATTAATAGGGCCCTCAGTCTGTAAGGACTAGCATGCAGAAAGATGTGAGCCACACTGTGCATACATCAAGAGAAGGAAATAATAAAGGCAAAATGTATTGGAAGAGGCAACTTTACATTGCATGGGCTTTTATTCTGCAAAATGGCAGCCCACATTGTTTCTGACTATACATAGGTTTGTTAGAGAATAGTGACACTACTTTTATGTAAATAGACATATTTAGTCAGTATGGCTTTTGACATGATAAAGAGAGTTGCATCTCTCATAAGCATTAAACTCTAAATAAAATATTTGTCCAATAAAAAAAGTATCACAGTATAATGCAATACCCTTATTATTCATTTTGAAAAATAAATGGCTAATTTACAGCTATTTATTTTATTTGAGAATGATAAACTGAACACCTACTTGTGTCGATTATATGCTTTCACAATTCTTCTAAAAAGAGATTTAATTATTTTTCACCTATTTGTTAGCTTTCAATTTGATGTAGATTTTTACCTACAATATGGCACTTACTTGTGATGGCTTTTATTGTTGCTTTATGTTAAAGAAGGAACATAACAAGAAATAAAAACATTAACTTGTGAAAAATTATCCTATGCATCTTTCTAAGCCCTCGCCAAGACTTGAAGAAATAAATTATTCTATAGAGTGTGTTTCTCATATTTTGTGATAATAACGACTTTGCTATATATCTTGCTAGAATTAGGTATATTATCAAATCAATCTCATGTGGGAATAATATGTATGCCTTTGTTGTCAAGAATAAGATTTCTAATTTACTTGTAAAAATACAGTGCTCATTATGTTATCTATATTTTACATAACAAATGTTCCTTAATTAGATGAATAATATGTAAGTGAAGCAAAGTTTCCATTTGCAGAATATTGATGCATAAATTTTATAAACATCCCTAAATACACATGTCTATTAAAAAGCAGGCAAAGTAGATCAATTTTATGATATATGATAAAATGCAATGCAACTAAACAACCACCAGGTGGTAGGAGAAACACTTTGTACATTTTATCTATTTGCCAAAGAGACTAATTGCTATACTTTTTACTCTGCATTAATAACTTTGTATTGTAAGGTCTAATTAAGTAAATACTGTAATAAAATAATCGCAAGAGTGCTGAGAATTGAAGACATTGATTTAAAAATGTATAAGTATGTTATATTGAAATAATTTAATATATAAGTAAATTATGTGTGTATTTATATGCACTACATACTATAATCTTTAATCACTCAGTATTTAAAAAATATTGGTTACCGAAGAGGCATCATGTGTAATCATGTGTAGTATAAACCTATTGTGAACATGCATTCTAATAGTAAATGTGCTGATTTAAGGGTCTATCAATCTATCTATCTATCTATCTATCTATCTATCGATCTATCTTTAAAGTTCTGTTCTGAATTTATTTTTAAAGCACACAAAATTATGTAACTATTAGAAAGAAGACTAAGCATGCTCAAGTATGCAAAGTAATTAAAAAAATAATACATATTAAGTAATATATAATCACTAGCAGAGAGACATTTGTCAGGACGAAAAAAACACACTAAGCATACACCTATATATAGTCCCATAAGCCTGTGTAGTGTGAAATGATCCCAGAGGCACCAATGTCTCTTGTGAAATCAAGTTGATCAAGTTCAATGATGGCATTAACTATCTTGACATTGACTATCCGTAACTATCTTTCTATATCTATCTGTTTATAATACATTTTGATTATTTAAAGAAAATATGTATACAATACAATATATGTACATTTATTTTTTTCAGTGGGAAAGACACATCAAAAAGTGCCCATTAGTTGCACCATTTAATAAACCATTTTCAACTAAAAAGTATGATTTACTTTGATTAGCTGCACTGCTTGTGTTAACCTGCATGCATATGTTTTACAGGGTATAATCATACTCTTTTTCAGTATCATGGTTATGCATATACAGCACAGGCTTTAGAGTTATCATTAACAGGGGCCCAGGCCCAGTAATATATGGCCCGGTTGCTCGGGTTTGGCATGTTGTGGACAGGGTGGATATATTATTGGGAGGGGCTGGAAATGAACCAGCAGTCTTGGTACACATTTTTACCAATGACAAAGTAAGTGGAGGCTTGAGTGTCCTAAAGAATGATTTTAAAGAATTGGGAAACAAACTTAAGGCAAGGACCTCCAAGGTAGTATTTTCCGAGGTACTACCAGTGCCACGTTTATGGCTAAAAAAGAAGGTTTTGATTTTTTACAGCACTGGGCTGACTTCTCACTTGGGTACAATCTCTATATCAGGGATGGACTGCACCTTAATGAAGAGGGAGCGTGTGTGCTAGGGGAAAGGATGGTAGAAAGGCTGGGGGAGTTTTTAAACTAATAGGTGGGAGGGAGGGACTAGATAGAAGTATTGGGGTAGAAAGGGTAGAGGGAGAAAGGGGTGGATTATCTACCCATGGGGAGGAGAAGGGGGAGGGTTACAATAGACAGTAGGGATTTATTACTTGGTGACTCAAATACGGTGGCAAGCATTTCACAACGGTAGAACCGTAGCAACATAAAGTGTATGCTTGCTAATGCAAGAAGCTTGCCTAGGAAAATGGGCGAGCTAGAACAATTAGCGGTACAAGAAAAATGGGACTTAATAGGCATTACTGTAACATGGTGAGATGAATCGCATGACAGGACTGTTAATTTGGATGTTCATAACTTATTTGGGAAAGATAGTGGTAATGGTAGAAGAGGAGAAGGGATTTGTCTATATGTTAAGCCTGGTTTTAAACCTGTAGTCAGAGAAGATATTTATAGTGGAACTAGCGACAACATTGAATATTTGTGGGTAAAGTTAAATGGGGGAGGAGCTAATTATAAATGAATATTGGTAGATAATGCTGCTAAGTATGGGCAAGTTTTAATAATGAGAGATTTTAAATACCCTGAAATAAACTGCATAAATGATACCAGCAGTTCAGCTAAAAGGAGAAGGTTGTTGAGTGCCCTCAAAGATTATTATCTGGCCCAAGTAATACAAGAACCTACTAAAAATTATGCCATCTTGGATTTAGTCATAACAAGTAATATTGATATAATATCAAATGTTAAAATAGAGGACCCATAGGGAATAGTGATTACAAAAAAGTTTAATATGAGATTGAATACAAAAAACAGAGTTGTAAGGGCCTACAAAAATTCTAAATTGTAAAGGCTCTAACTTTAATGGGCTATGGGCAGCAATACAATATATAGACTGGGATAAAGAACTTACAGGGACAAATACTGAAAATAAATGGACCACATTCAAATCCTTACTAAATATATATACAGATAGGCATATACCATGTGAAAATAAAAGGAATAGGAGTAAATCAAAACCCATGTGCCTTAACAATGACTTAAAGATCATGATAAAGAAAAAAACATGCATTTAAATTATACAAGAACAGAGGCCGCTTTATGTGAATATAAGGAAATCGACAAGGCTTGAAAAAGGGCTATTAGACTGGCTAAAATAGAAAATGAGAAGTTAGTTACAAAGGAGAGCAAGACTAACCCTAAAATATGTTTTAAATATATTAATGGGAAGAAGGTGAGGAAGTAAGCTATAGGAACATTACAATGTGACACAGGCCGTCTGATGATTAGGGACCAAGAAAAGGCAGATGAGCTACATATGTTCTTTTCTTCTGTTAAGAACATAGCAGTGGTTGGGCCAGTGCAACAAAACGGGGCTATACTACCATCACTAAATAATTGGTTTACGCAGGAAGAAATTCAAAAGAGGTTGGAAAAAATAAATGTTAATAAAGCACCATGTCCTGATGGAATATATCCAAGGGTACTGAGGGAACTGAGTTCTGTAATAGCCAAACCATTATATCTAATTTATCTATAACTCAATCACAGGGTCGCTACCAGGTGACTGGAGAAAAGCAGATGTGATAAAAAAGCAGTATCTGGGGTCAGGAAGGAATTTTGCTTTTTTTTTCCTTGTGAGACAATTGGCAAAGTTTCAATGTTTTTTTTTCTGTTTGCCTTCCTCTGGATCAATTAACAATTAACAATTATAAACAAATAATTCACATATTAAAATGATTGGAAGAGATCTAAAAAGGTAGAACTTGATGGACTAAAAGTCTTTATTCAATCTCAAATACTATGTAACTATGTAAATACACAAACAATCAAATCTTTTAAAGCAGTTAAAAAATAGCCTAGCAGCAGGTTGATGTACATTTATAAATAGACGTGTATGGAATGATATGAGAGCTGGGAGCATGATAATAACTGCAACCCTCAGAGAACAGCTCAGTTATGTTTCACCTTAAAGATGCATATAGAGTTACTGTGACCTTAGCTAAGTCCAGGGAAACAGGAATTAGTGCATTTTATGTACTACACTCCATGTTATCACTCAATTTACAAGACACACAAATTTGACATCAGACACTTTACTTTTTAGAGGAAATAAAGCATAATAACAATAATAATAATAATAATAATAATAATAATAGAGCACATACCTTTCATAAGTCCAATAAGGTATAATTCAGTGTGGTATGTGCCAACATATTATGTAGAAAGATGGGCTTCATCTAATTCATTACTTTTCTGTTGCAGGCGTTATGCTTTTTCTTCACTCCCTTCATCAACTGTCCCCTTTGTCAACTGTCTATGATAATAAATTGTCATTGGGTTAAAAAAAATTATACCATTATACATCACTGAAGATTTTGAACATTTGTTTGATATTTGTTGAAAAGCCAAGACAAAGGTATATCTATTTTTTTTTACATAAACATACAGAGTGCCTTTCAAAAGTATTCACCTCCCTTGGCATTTTTCGTGTTTTGTTGCCTCTCAACCTGGAATTAACATTAATTGTTTGAGGATTTGCATAACTTAATTTACAAAACATGCCCACAACTGTGAAGATGTTTTTTTTTTTTTTTAATTGTGAAGCAAGCAACAATTAGGACAAAATAGCAGAAAAAGTCAATATACATAACTATTCAACCCCCTAAAGCCAATACTTTGTAGAGCCACCTTTTGCGGCAATCACAGCTCTGAGTGGCTTTGGCGAAGTCCCTTTGAGCTTGCCACATCTTACCACTGGGGTTTTTGCCCATACCTCCTTGCAAAACAGCTCCAGCTCCTTCAAGTTTGATGGTTTGCGCTTGTGAACAGCAATCTTTAAGTCTGGTCCGTGAGTTTTGGTGGGTGGCCGTCTCTTGGCAGGTTTGCTGTTGTGCCATGTTCTTTCCATTTGATTATGATAGATTTGATGGTGCTCCTGGGGATCATCAAAGATTTGGATATTTTTTTATAACCTAACCCTGACTTGTACTTCTCAACAACTTTGCCCCTTACTTGTAATGTGAATCTATGTCCCATTGTCCTCTTCACTATTTTGTAAAAAATTGAACAATGAACCAATGCCTACATTTTAGAGCACACCTGAGCCAAGCTCTTTTCCAAGCTAGATTTGTATGAATGAAAGGGAAGCAAGAGAGGGCAGTTGTCCCCCAGGCATGGACATTATAATATAACACCATCAGTACCACTAGCTTTAGCACAACTGTTTTAAAATGCTGTATTTTGAACTCTCCTAATCACAGCCTTGAAAAGTTATGTTGTCAGTGTCCCACTACATTGTCAAGGTAATGAAATGGATTCCTTCCAAAATAACTGCTCCTTATGTTATACATGCAAAGAAAGGTATGGAAATCACCTGATGGGTGAAGGATTGCAGGCCAAGGAGATATAATATTGGGATAAGAGCACAGGGGGGCTTACATTTCTACATCCTTTATTTCCTTTCCAGGACTTACCATGTTTTTCATTTTTCTTTTTTAAATATTTGCAATTTCCATTCATATATTTTTATTAGACTAACAATCAATATTAAGAGACAAGCTTTCAAAAAGAAGGACCCTATCTTCCAGAGAGTCAAAGTGACAGACATCATGAACAGTGTTTTGGTTGTGCACATGTGCCTGTCTACACAAGCTTTTAGATAAGAGATCACAAGTGGGATAAGTTATGGCCACAAACATCCTCACATATTAAGGAGCAGAAAAACAATAATAAAAAAATAAAACATGAGAAGGAATGTGGCAGTGTCACGAGAAGATTTGAAAATGTGATACAAATCCTGAGCCCATATTAAGTTCTGTATCTTTAGTATTTGAGAATGTAGTCATCTTCATTTGATATGTTTTTTTTATTGGATGATTTTGAAATTCTGATTTTGATTTTCAGATTTCGGATGGAGTGAGTTTTCTGGGTAAAAATGGTGTCCAACTGGGGTATAATAACTTCCCCCAACTCAAAATATGCTGAAACCCTCTACTACCTCTCTCAAAAAAACAACAAAGAACAGACACAATAAGAGATATTGAAAGAACTAAGTACGATTTTAGTTTCTATTACTACCAACAACCAAACCATTTTTACTGAATACAGTTCAGGCAACCACCAACTGACATGACCAGAGATCTCTGTTCTCTCCAAAGGATTATAATTTTGTTTAATCACAAAATTGTATAAAATATAACTGTACTCAGGCCTGAAAGAATTATTCAGGAGGCTGAGACTCACAGAACACTTCCACAACAAGAAATATATCACACCATCACAACAAAACTGCGCACAACCCTAAACTGGACAGTTACATAAAATGCATTAATCTGAGAACTGCATTTTTGGTAACATCCCAAAAGAAAAGATGCTCATAAAATTTATTCAATATTGCTTTTAACTTGAAAAAGGGAGGTGTTAGTCTTGAAAACCTGTAATTTCAAAATATATGTTTGTTCAATAAAAAAGGTATCCCTATATACTGAAATATATATATTCTTCATTTTTCTGTTAATATTTACTTTACTTCCTCTGTTCACAATTTCTCTGGACTCATGATGAATAGAACTAGCACAGAAAAGTTTTTTTTTTTGTAATAAAGGAGCAGCACAACTTTTTTGACAGCCCCAATCATTTATAACACAACAAATTAATCAGCGTGGAAGCAGAAATAACTAGGATAAAGCATGTTATCTAGTGTGTCATTTAAATATTGGCTTGTAGAAAATTTCACCTACTGAAAAGGTTGCTCATTTATCTCTGAAAGATCTCTGAAGGTTTTTTTTTTCTTGCTCAAATTCCTCCAAAGACATAACATAATAAAACCTTTTAAGTGGTCTACAATGCTATTTATGTAATTGTTAGCGTGTGATAGTTAATGTTTCTTTGCATAGTTTGGATTTTTCATTTATTTGTAATAGTTTTAAAACACATGCATACAAGATACAATATATATTTATCATTTGTTTATGCATTTCACCTTGCATATTATGTCTAAATTCAAAATTTCTTCCATATATTTGCAAAATAAAAACATTATGCTTTACAGCACTAATACAATATGTAACATGTTAGTTGGAAGGCTATATATATATATATATATATATATATATATATATATATATATAGTAACAGAGTTCGACAGAGATTTAATAGATTAATAGAAGGCATATATGTGAGTCTGGGGATAAATAAAGTAATATGCCAAGTACAGCCTGTAAGAATGAAAATGCTTTTGCACAGCACAAATAGGCTGTACCTTAAAAAGGTTGAGGCAGTCACATTTTTAGCTAGGCCAGGGCTTTAAAAAGTCAGAGAAAAAGTCTGTGCAACCAATTGGATCTAAGAGAGGAGTTTTTATTCAAAAAAGGAGCTGAACTGGCTGAGTGAGAGCAAGAGACTGACAGAAATACCGGTAGTAAAGCAAAAAAGTACATGAGAGAACAGTGTTGCTCTGTAACACAAAAGAACACCAGGGGGATGGATGTGTGCATTGGTTTAAGTGCCATGTATAAAAACTGCATATCTAATGGTCCTGGGAGTGGATAAGTTGGAGTGAAGGTGAACCAGTGTTGAAGTACTAAAAGTACTTATCAGAGTGTGGCTCCTGACAGGCAGTTTCATACATGAACAGTGACTTCTAATCAGTTGAAAATGTACTTAGCTTATGGAATTATCACAAAAAAAAGAAAAAGAAAAAGAAGCACAAAGAAGACTGGGAGTATCCAACACACCAAAAAGAACAATATAATTGTTACTATATATAATATACTACAAAAAAGGAATTATCTAAAAAGTACTTTAATTGGATATTTTAAAAACATATTATAAAATACAATTAAACAATGCTGATTCAAAACATATAAAAGAAATAGTCAGTCTTGGATGAAAAAGTATACAATTACCAAATCAATAGTAACATAGCCTTATGAACCAAGTTTATATAGATAAGTTAGCTAGAATATGATGTGGGTTTAGTAAATAATAATATACCAGCTTAGAAGGGACAGTCCCTAATCTAGATTGTGATGGAGTTTGGACTGGGATCCTTCACGGGCCCCCTATTCCTGCCTATATGCACTGACTACACTATTAACAAAAGCTGGTATAAGTAGCGGACAACAGTAGTGTGAATGGTACAACTATAAATCTATACAGTAGTTAATTATGCTGTGAGTAAGGTAGCTAATCAGTAAAGTGACTAGTGTATATTTTATAATAAAATATTCTATAATCAAAAATGTACCAATAAATGTTCAAATAATATTGTATAGAATTCTTGAAGCAAATCAGTGTGTTAATTCATCAGTATGTACAAAGCCTATAACAAAAGTAGTAAAAAAAAATTCAGTAGATATAGTAACAACAATGTATTGTTTAACTTCTAAGTAGTGGTGATAAATAGATACACACACCAAAACCCAATTGTTCTAATTTATATTGTACCTTATTTGTCCTGCAGTTGATAACAACATTAAACATGAAATTCCCACAATCAGTATGATAATACATACACATAGATAAATAAAATTGCTATGGTACCATGGCTTCTCAGTATCGGAGTATCGGCTTGTATTTTCCCACCCGTCCAGTGACGTCATCCAAAAGCGACACGGAAGTGGCCGACACGCACGTTTCTTATAATGGCTTTCTCTCAGGCTGTTAAAAACTGCATAACTAAGGTTCCTTGGAGTGGATCATTTGGAGTGAAGCTGAACCAGTGTACAAGTACTACAAGTACTAACCAGAGTGGGGCTCCTGACAGAAAGTTTCATACACGAACAGTGACTTCTAATCAGTTGAAAATGTACTTAGCTTATGGACTGTCTCTGAGTGATTATGAAAAAGAACAATAGCGCTCTAAATTGTGTACTCTACACATGTTGAATTACATTTTCAGAAACCTTCACCATTCCAAAACTTTTCACATTAATACATTGATAAACACATATATGTTGCAGCACAGAGTTCCCCCAGATCATCTGCCTTTGATACAATATGTCACAAAAGTGAGTAAACCCCTCACATTTTTATAAATATTTCATTATATCTTTTCATGTGACAACAGTTAAGAAATGAAAACAGAGTAGCGATGCTCATCTGAGAACGAAAAATACCACAGTGAGTTTTTTCTATAGGTCTGGTTACCTGCTCAGAGAGCAACCTCTTTTAGCTCACTTATGCCCTTCACAGGGAGAACTTTCCTGTAGTATATCAGTCTAGTCTCACTGGTCACAAGTGGCACAAGAGATCAAATTACCAATGTGTCTTAGATAATAGAGAACAACTAAACAAAAAGAGTCATGGATGCTGATCTGAGAACAAATAACACCTAAGTAGTTTGTTCTATAGGTCTGGTTCCCTAATCAGAGATCAGCCTCTTTTAGCACACCTGTGCTCTTCAGAGGAAAAAGTATCCTGTAATATATCATTCAGTGAGATGCAGCTGTACTCCCTAAAGCACAGTGTGCAAGGAGTCCATGTCTAAATCACAATTCCAAAAAATAGTAAATTCCAATTATTGTACAATGGCACTCATTTCCCATGCCTGCAAGGTAATGCTTAAGATCTTACAAGCTTTGCTCCAACAATATATTTAGAGAACTACCAGAAGTACCTGTTTCCTAGACTATTCTAAAGTCCTTGACTGTGTGCATCACAACAACATTTGGTAAGTTCTTAAAAATATGGATGTACTAGACCATCTCCTCTGCCTCCTGGCGAATCTATATGTGGGCCAATATGCAACCTGAAACAAGCGAATGGTTCAAGTTTGGGAAAGGAATGCAACAAGGTTGTATATTTTCAACTAATCTATAAAGATTGTTAACAGAATATTTTATCCGCACAGCTGGCTAGATAATCCCAAAGCCAGAGTTAATCTTGCTGCAACAAATATCGATAACCTCCAATACTCAGATGATACTACTTTAATGTCTAAAAATGAGGAGCAACTAGAGGGCCTATTGATCAGGGTGAAAGAAGAGTACAAAAGCTGGCCTACTATTCAACATTAAAAAGACAAAGATCATGGCAAACCACAGTTTTGGAGTTTGGATTTTTGGATTAGATCCAGCATCTTGCAGTATACAGGCCGTATGTCTGCTACAATTCCGGTGCTATTCAATTGAACCAGCCCGCAAGTTAGGGGCTGAAAGCCGAAACCGTAAACCATGTACTCGTCCGTAGCAGTTCAGGGCAGGAATATGATCAATTAAGCAAGACCGTAACCACCCTTTCGAAACAGCCAATAGAAAATGAGACCTTCGTTGTGAGGTCAGTAAAACATTGATGTTACATGTCAATCAATTAGCGTTATATATTGGACCCATAAAACCGCAAAGTACAAAATAATAAAAGTGAATGCAGATACTATTCCAGTCCATGTGGGTGGTCTGATATATATATTAACTCATTGATTCCTGTGATCGATATAACCCTGAAATGACACATAATAAAATCAATTTTCAATTGCCGATTTGCAAGCTTGTGACTGTTGTGCAATTAAATCTAATGTATTTAATCACTTTCCCCATCATTTTCAGGGCACTATTGATTTTTTTATTTGCATTTACACTGCAAGACACAGGTGTTAAACCCCCTTGTGGGTCCTCTCTAGCATTCGTAAGATCTTCTCCTACATTTGCAGATTACAGGTGTGAAAACATTTGCGGGCTTGGAGAATTGTAGCAATTCAATAGCGATTTGCGATTTTAGCGATCGTAATTCTTGCGGACTGGAAAGATCAAAGGCTTTGATGGACTGTAAGTTCCTGGTTTAACCACGGCAAAGTTTTCAAGCCCATAACCCGTAACCCATTTGTAGCCGGCAAAAAGACACCAAATGAATATTAAATTAACTTACGGCCTCACTTACGGGCTTCAGTAACTCAGGATTGCTCCGTTGAATCGGGCTCTTAGGGCAGATCTCTGCAAGTGACTGCAGCCATGAAAATAAATTATGTTTCCTTTGGGGAAAGCAAGTATGGACAAACTATTAACAAAGAAAAACATTAAACTAACATCAAAGGTCTATATAGTTAGAACTATTTCCAGCAGTAATATACACATGTGAGAGTTACCCCATGAAAAATAATGAGCGCTGTAGAATTGATGTCTTTGAAAAAGAAAAAGTGCTTAGAATCTTTTAGATGCTGTCAATCAATACTACAGGAAAGAAAATTAAATTGTTCCCAGGAAGGTTTGATCATGAGCTCAAATATTTTGGCCATCTCATGAGTAGACAGGATTTCATGGAGAAGTCCCTAATTCTTGGAAAGATTGAGGGCACTTGAAGAGGGGGACAGCAGACGTGAAGATGGTAGTTGAGGTCATTGAAGCAATTGGCTCAGAGGGGCAGTGGCTCGAAGTGCCTGGCATGTTGCATTCCATAGTGTCACAGAGAGTTGGACCTGACTAAACAACAATAATATGTAAATAAGTGATTCAACTGGGCTCAATCAGAGTGAATCTTATTACACAAGCAGAGAGACCATTGGAGGTGCGTAAAGGAGTAATTTGCTCACCACTGCACTCTACAGTAGAAGACATTTTAGGTCTTCATCATCACACATATATTCATAAACATATAATGATAATTGTTATGATTGCATGTGTTCAGAATAGTTTGTAAACATCATTTGAAAACTTTTATGTATCTATTATGATATTCAGGGATAAACATGCATGCATAATAGGATTATTATAGAGGGTTAAGTTAAATATTTTTTTGTAAACCAGGTAGGTGCTAATCCCTGGGGTTGCTGACTCATTCAATTGGCAGGTCTCAGCTCACTCGCAGAGGGTCGGATGTCTCTGAGTGAACTGCAAGCTGCTTTTCCCCTACGTTTCCAAGGCTTGCGATTTGGCAAATTCTAAAGGGCTCTATATTAGCACAGAGCATATTTTTTTTACAGAAGTTTTTAGTTCGTGAAGACTTTGCTTTTGGATAGAATTTTACTGACTAAAATCTTCTGTAAAATAAATATGCTCTGTGCTTATATAGAGCCCTTTAGAATTTGCCGAATTGCAATTTAATAAGGCTGTATATATACAAGAATCTACAAGAAATGAGTCTATCTTGGATCTGATTATCACAAATTATATTTATATAGCAAATGTTAATGCATTTGACCTTCAATGCCACAGACACCCATTTTACCCATCTTCCACAGCCAGTATTTAAGTTAACTGCACTTAATTAGTTTCTCTTCTTACATGAATATATTTAATAGAATTATAACTCATCCTTGCACCAGTATGTGTATGTGTAAATATAGGTGTTAGCCAAAGGAAGGCTGTTTCTAGAAGCTCTGTTCCATCCTACCCTGATGACCGGCACTTCAGCACAAGAATACTTCACAGCTTTATCATAACAGTCTCATTTTGAGTTCATTTCTAAAAGCAAAGTTATAGAAGAAAGCAAAAACTCTTAATTTTAAAGGAAAATGTTTAATAGTCTAAGGGCATCAATACTGTACACTGCATAGACTGAGGCAAAGTGATTTTAAGTAAACATAAAACACAAAGGCTCTCATTGCACTGCAAGGCTCGTTAAGCAAAATACCCCCCCAAAAAAGAAAAATACTTATAAAAATAATACTCACACACAGCACAGGGAGAGATTCAGGAAGCCTAGGAGTGAAGTTGCAAACGAATTTGAGCGCTATTTGCCGTTTTCCACCCTTTGAAAATCAGCTAAGAGAGGGAAAAAATGGCGGACAAAAAACTTTGAAAATGAGAAAATACACAAATGAAAAAATAGTAACACTTACATTAACAACACCAGGCACGTAGGACTTTGAAAATGAAACCAATTATATGTATTAATTAAATATATCACCATCTATCCAACCATCAATCAATATTAAAAACTTTTTGAAACATCTTTTTTATACATTTGCATATAAAAGTTGCTGATGTATTATAGAGAAATAATTTCTAAAATATATCATAGCCTCGTCTTTATACTCTCACCCCTGAAAATCACCATATTCATTTTGATGAGATCCCATGACTAATATACAAAAAAATCATTGTCAAGTCTTCCTTATCATGTACTAGTTGATTTAATTTTCTTACTAATCAAATTACTGATGAGTACTTGCATATTCTTACTTTTAATTTCTTCTTTCCAATCTAACTTATAACAATTATAGGCAAAGATAGACTTCTGCCGGAAAGAAACTCCAATTTAAACAATAACTTTTCAATAATCGGTTAAAAGTTAATCTACTATATTTTTTGACCAACCAACCTTACTTGGGGCCTCATTCAATTGCTACTTTTCTGAGATCCGGGCTCGCAATTGGAGGTCGCAAGTTGCTTAGCTATTTAAATGCCTCCTACTTGAGGGCTCAGATCAGGTTACTTGCTGTGTGCTAGTATCCATTGTGAGTCTCAAAATCGCAAGTTACTTGCTTCCAAGCCTTTGATCTTTCACGGCCGCAAGAGTTGTGGCCCCAAAAATGACAAATCGCTATTCAATTGCTCAGATTTACGCTTCTGTCAAGGCTAAACTCGAACCACAGATTACTGGTACCAAGGAGGTCTTGCAAAGGTCTTACTTACAAATTGGAGCACTTGAAACGTAAGTTAAATACAGCACTGTAAATGTTAGGGACCACAATGGGTGACATTAGAGTTAAAAGCACAACATTCAGAAGCTTGCACATCATTAAAATACAATACTTTATTTCATGTTTATTTTCCGTCCAAAGTCCTACAGACTTGGAGGCTGGAATCCAACCTCCATTTTTGTTTAAAGTCCTATGGGCTTGAATAACAAGTTGCGGGCTTGGGAGTCATTTAAGGAGTCATTTAACGGAAATTAAACATGAAATAAAGTATTATATTTTGGCAATGTGCAAGCTTGTGAATGTTGTGCTTTTAATTCTAATGTCGACCAATCATTTCTGAACTCCCAGTCATTTACAGTGCTGTATTGAATTTATATTTGCATTTCAAGTGCTCTGATCTTACGGGCTTAAACCACGAGTTATGGGCCTGCGTCCGCAAACATGTTCAAGGCCGCAAATGCTACTGCCGAGAGCATGGTATTTTATTTTTGCGAAGGGGGACTAATTTGCGGGCCCGGCCAATTGAATAGCAAAGTAAAAGTAGAGCTACACAAGCACGCATCTCCAGTAGCAAATCTGATTTTTTCCTTGCGAATAAAGGCCACAAATTTAATGAGGGTCTCGGTTAATGCACGGATATTGAGGATATTAGTGTCGAGATATTCACTTTAAGCAGTTCAATGTTACCTTTAGCTGGTCTCAACTTGCTGGAATTCAGTCTACTATATTTCTTGATCCATCAACCCCAGTTGATTTGGTGCCAAGAGATATCCTATATTTTCAGGATATTCAATTCCTACCTGTTGTATACGATCTCAAATACTAGCTCCTGAGTAGTGTACATGACAATAGAAAATTAATTGCCTTATATTATTGACTAAATGTGGTAAATGTAAAACCCTCATTTAGCTCTTTAGGTACCAGTATTTGAAATGTAATGATCCATTTTGCCTCCATTTTGAAGCAGGATAAAATCCAGGTCCTCTTTTCTTTTACCTAATGATACCTTTTGAATACTTCTAATATCAGATTCATAACATTACCATCATGTACTGAATTTACATGTCTAGCCAGAGGTAAATCTGAATTAAGAATTACATTACAATGTTCCAACTAGGGACGGAGATACTGCCGATGCAACAATGCACTGGGTACCTCCTCTGGAGGCCCTAGTTGAACCACCAATTAGTCCCACCCAACAAGGACCCTCCTGGGCCCCTTGGGCAACCTTAGCTACACAACCCCCCTCAGAGTTTACTAAGTATTTTATTCACGCGCATGCAATCTAGACTGTGCATAAGCAAAATGAAACAAAACACATTCTATGTCTCTGAGGTTTAATGTAAGTGCAGTGAGAAAGGAGACATCTTTGGGACAAATATGGTATGTCTACGGAGGAGAGAAGAATTATTAATGGAAATATGAGGGGGAATTAGGGTAATAATAACAGAAGAATGATGGAGGAGTGGGAAAAGGTAGCTGAAAATGTGAACGAAATAGGGAGGAGGTGTGAAATAGAGATAAAGCAAAAATGTTTGTGTGTATTGAAAATCTTATACTATAAATGTATATATATGAATATATGTATATATGTGGCCAGGTAAAGAATGTTATCTGGTATTTGTGGGAGGGGCCCTCTCCCAACGGTCAAACGGTCGGGGTAGAGATAAGAACCATGGCCCTCCGTCTATGGAATGCCCTATCGGACAAGTGGAATAACGTGGCGAGGGGTAGCTGAGAAGTGCTGGTTGCTAAGGACATCCAGCCTGCCCAGATGAGTCCTTGCACGAAAGCAAGGACTGCTGATACACCCGGGAACACCAGCGATAGTATATGAGGTCGCTAGTGAGCTGAAAGTGGGTCTCAGAGAGGAGTGACGAACTGCTGGTAACCCACGGATCAACAGCGACTGTGGAGGAGTCTACTGGAGGGAAAGCGTATTAGGCGAAACATGAAAAGACATTAGCGGCGATAGACAGGAGGGCTAGTGTAGGACATCGGAGGAAGAGTGGTGCGCTGGTGCCTAGCAAAGGTTGATGTGGGGCTTGCGAGTATGAGGATGCGTTATTGAGGCGGTGCCTAGCGAAGGCTGATATAGGATTTATGGAGGTATCGGAAGTGGTGCCCAGAGAAGGCCAAGTAGAGAGTGTAAGGAGGGTAGACATTTAGTAGATCTGAGCCAGAAACAACACGAATAAAGCATAGGGAATCCGAAGTGCTACCTTGGACATGGACAATGGTATAGTCAAGTGGGTTCAGGCTCACATCTATAGTAGGAAAGCGTAAGGAAGTCAGGATAACTTTCTTCAAGAGAAACCATCATTCTCCAGCAATGAGAGTGGCCTCTCGGGCAAGAAAAGGACCCAGAAACTGCACGGCAGGAGGCTCTGCATAGTATTTAGGTGACAGAAGGGAATTCCCGGAGAAGGCCGATAGGAGAGCATAAGGGGGGTAGAAGTTTAGTAGATCTGGGCCAGAAACCACGTGAATGAGGCATAGGAAAGCCAAAGTGCTACCTTGGACGTGGACAAGGGCATAGACAAGAAGGTTCAGGGCCAGATCTGAAGTATGAAAGCATAAGAAAGTGAGGATAACTTACCTTGAGAGGAACCATCGCTCTCCAGCAATGAGAGTGCCCTTTGGTTACAAGGAGATATGTACAGATGCTGATGCATGAAATATAGAAGCTGCAAGGCAAAGCAGTTACGATGAGATATGCACAGATACTGAAATGAGACAGCTGAAAATGGAGGAGGGAAGCAAATAAACAATGAACAGGCATAAGTAGATGGCAGAGCTGAGAAGCAAGCTGCAGAACGTAGAGTCAGAATGAGCAGAGGTGCAAACAGCTCAAGTGAGATATCTGAAAAGGCCAAAAAATGAACGGAGCAGCAGACAGGAGCAGCTGTACCATGCAACTCCAGAACCAAATGAGCTGAGGTGCAAACAGGAAATGCTTATAAATGCAAGAGCCCCACCTAAGAAAGAGGCGGGGCTAGAGAGGGACTGACCATGCATGAAGCAGCTGAGGGCTCCACCCACGGAATATATATATATATATATATATATATATATGTATATATATATATATATATATATCGTCTTGGCTTCACGAACAATGATTTAAGCAGGATGTTTTCCATATCTGCGGTCTCTCTGGTGGCTAAGAAGGACAATGAGGGGCACGCAGATCCGGCTGCAATCGTTGCAAGGGAAAGCTTGCTCTGGGTTAGGTGCTCCAGTGACAGAATTTATCCTCTGTCTCCTTTTGTCCTTAAGACCAGCCCCAGAGATTATCCTTAATGTCTTGTGTGAATAATTGCAGTTTATTCAGATCCTTATTTGTTGAATTGGTATCGAATTTAGAAATAGACAAACTTTTATTTCTGGCGGTCTCTTTTTAGAGGACCACTATTTCACATAGGAAACTCTATGTGCCATTTTCAAGAACTACAAGAATAACAACAAAAACAATTGCAAAGAAAAAGAAACATATTGGAAGTTACTTTTTTGCATAAACAATTAGGTGGCATTTTCGTACAATTAAAGGTTAAATGTTACTATTTTAAGGTACTATTTCAGATGTTAACATTGTATTTTAAAATGTGTGCAAAGTGGTTTCATTGTAGTAGGAGGATAACCATTTGTTAATAAATTATAATGTATAATTAAATACAGAGTATTGATCCAGGGAGTAATCCGATCGACAGTTAATGGGGTCAGGAAGAAATTATTTTTTTCCCCTCTTTGATATAATTGGCTAAGTTTCAATGGGAGTTTTTACTGTTTGCCTTCCTCTGGATTCAATACCAGTACTTGAAATAAAAGTAACATGTTACAAAGCATTATGTAATGGTTTCAAATACTTATTCAGAAGTTGACTTATTCTTATGTTACTCATGTTAGTATTGTTAAAAAAATGGTTCAGCATTGTTTCAAATATAAGTTGCAGGTTACAAAGTATTATGTAATGGTTTACAATATGTATTCATCAAAACTTCAGCCATTGTTATAATATTCTTGCATACATGAGAATTAAAATAGTTAATATTGTTCAAAAATTATGGTTTACCTGTTGGTGAAATACAAGTTGAAAGTAATTTTTTTTTTTTTATAAATGTTGTACTTCTTTGTAGATAACAAAAAGGTTAAGAGTGTCAGAGACTCACATTGTGTGGCAAACAGCTTTCCCATCATTAGGCAAGTCACTAGTCACATATATAGTTGTCAGTGTTGGGAACATTTGCAATGTTGGTCACACTTTTGCGTCCCTCGCACAGAGAAGGACGCTTGTGAGCTTTGGAAAGTGAAGCGAGCAGTCGACTGCACACCTCGCGAAGTGAGGCGAGCCTTTGACGCATGCATGACTTAGGCTGCAATGAACACCAAAGGCGCTCATTGCACTGTGAGCCACACAAAGTGAGGTGAGCAGTTGAGGCATGCGGGACTTAGGCTGCAATGAGTGCTGAAGGAGCTCATTGTACTGCGAGCATCGCAAAGCGAGCAGTTGAGACACAAGGGACTTAGGTGCTTATTGCACTGCTTAAAACACCCAAACCACCAAAATAATTATAAAAAAATAATAACACACTCACACACAGCACAGAGAGAAAGCCAAGAAGCCTAGGAGTGAAGTTGCAAATTAATTTGAGCCATATTTGCCATTTTCCACCACTAGAAAATTGGCTTAGCCAGGGACAATAAACGTAAAAATTCTGAAACCGGATGAAAACGAGGCTCACCAATGCCAGGCATGTAGAACTTAGAAAATACACAAGGGCGCAAACAGGAACACTTACACTAACTCCAGGCACGTGGGACTGAAAATAAAACCAACGAGGACCAAAAGCCACACATTAGATGCCAACCAGCTTTGCCAGCCTTACAATTTCATTCCCATCATTTTTGACAATTTCCTAGTTATATATGCTTTTCAGTTGGTTTTAAAATGAGCAAGTTTATTTTGTGCATCTACCACTATACTAAAAACTAGAATATCTAAAATAATATTTATTTTCTTCTTTCAGGTTGTAAGAAAATATATATTATTGTTAAATAATATTGATATTATTGCATGATTGAGTATTCTGTTGAATTACATTTAGTCATTTTATTATGGTACAATTGAGTCTTTTTTTAAATAAATTTCCTGTCAGGTAAAACATAGCAGGGGGGAAATGAATTCATCATGTTGCCTTCAAGTAAACTAAAAGCAATTTTAGTCTTCCCATGTGGTCACTTGAGGTGCTTGTCATGTTCAAGCTAATGATATCAGGCACCCTCAGGTTCTTTAAGTATTCATGAAGTAATTAAATTCTCATTAACATATAAATAAAAGAAAACCGAAAACAACTTTAGAAGGCACCTAACATCTGTTCTAATATTTTTTACTAGTAAATGTTCCACACACAAGCATAACTACATTACGGTCAAATATCTTGTATAGCTTATTTATAGAAGCTATAATTAAATTGATCTGGCACAAGATGAATAATCAGCATTATAGTCTGTTTTATAAAGTATGAAAAATATTTTAAAAATATGGAAATAGATATACAAATGTATAGTTTTTAATATGTGAATATATATATATATATATATATATATATATATATATATATACAACCATTTATGCAACACTTTAAGCTTGTCCAATCCTAATCCTTGAAGCCAAAAGCAAGCAAGGTTTTTTTTCAGTTTTGCATCTTTGTATTTGCTATTGCCTATTTGCATTTATTGATGGAGACAGGCCTAAATTGTATGTCCATTAGGCAGTTAATCATTTGAGGCTTATAATATAATTTAGAAGTTTGTAAATGTGTTACAAATAGTAACACAACATTGGTATTACTGAGTTTTGAATTCTCAAGCGGCCGTGATGAGGTGATCTCAGTTTTTCCCCATAGGAGACTAGGGATACACATCTCTGTCACTCGTGGTGTTTAATAAATCTCCCCTTCTGGTGGTGGCTGCTTCATAAGCTTCTGTCTCCACTACTCTGAAATTACTAACTACTGCCCAATGCTATCCTATCCTTAGGTATTCAAAGTGATTAAACCATAATAATCAAAATGATATGACCAATTACTAATTGGCAGAAGGAAGCTAACAATAGACAGAACCTAAGACTTTCGGTGACAGAACCTATACTCTCAAAGATTGTTTATTATTCCTATTTTGCTTTTGGTATTAATGTCTGCTTTAAGAAGTCTAAAACTTTGGTGGAAATAAATATAGCTCATTTGAAAAACCACTATTGAAAAAAATATTAACTATCATGCAAAGTATGTAATACTAGCAACTTGCCCGTCAAAAATTACGGCAATAAAATGTGAAGCCTGGCAATGCTGTTTACAACACAATGGGAGCCTCTCCCCCTCTACTTTACGGGCCTCCCTCTGTCTCTCCCTCTGTCTCTCCCCTGTCCCTCCCTCCCGTGTCTCTCTCCCCTCCTCTGTGTCTCTCCCCGTGTCTCTCTCCCTTCCTCCTTTCACGCCCCTGTGTCTCTCCCCCCTCCCCTCACGCCCCTGTGTCTCTCCCCCCTCCTCTCATTCCCCGGTGTCTCCCCCCCTTCTCTCATTCTCCGTTGTCTCTCCCCCCCTCCTCTATGTCTCACCACTCTCATCTATGTCTTCCCCCTCCTTCCTTGTGTGTCTCCCCTCTTCCTCTCGGGCTCTTGCGCAATGCGCATGCGCGCCCTGTTGCGGCAATAAGGAGTTGTCAAACTGCGAATCGCAGCTTGACAACAATTATATATATATATATATATCTGCCATTGTAAAGCAGGTTTGTGATTTTTATTTTGCTACCTAATTGGATAACTCTTAGCAAAGAGACTTCACAGCCAAAGAAAACAGTGCAGGGTGGCTCTCACATACTTTCTGCTAGAGAGCAAGCAGAGGTCATGAAGGCAGGATATTTTGGATTTAAAGAGCAGCATACATTATGTTTTAAATCCTGCTCATTATATTTATTATTTCAGGTAGATTCGGAAGTGTAAAGTAATGCTTTCATAATATTCAATTGATAAAAGTGCTTATAAATTATAGATCATAACATTTGGAACCTTTGATGTCTCTTTAATATTTGGAGGTGTATGTGGACGATACTTCTGGCTGTGGGTATAGGCAAGAACAAATTTTACACTAAGAGTGTGCAATGTGTAGTGTTCTCAGAATTATCATGTACTGTATGATAAAATTGAGGAAAAAAAAAAGACAGACCACATATCATATAGAATAGTTTATTTACTGGCAACAGATAAATAATCAGAACATAGGGAGATATATAAATTGTCCAAATGAAACAAATAAATGTATTCTGCCAGATTGTAACACACTGGAGGGTCTTGTGATGTGCTGGATAGCATTGTAGGCCATTCATCTTATTCTCTAAAGTAGCCTACAGACAGAATGCTTACAAAAAAGAAGATGGATTTACGGATTTCAGTCTAAAAAATCTGCTTAGATAACCTAATCTTAAGTGATCTGGAAGTAAGAACGCTTTGTACACATTAGTCTAGATTCATTGATGAAGAACGGCCAGTTTATATCACCAAGCTATTTTCCACAAGGTCTCACAAACTTCTTACCTTACACCTCATTTTATATTTATTATAAGTCTGCAATGTCAAAGAAAGCCTTACAATTGGCAATCCTGGCTATTCCTGTAGCGGGATCATCAGTCCAATATTATTATACTAGCGACTTGCCCGTCAAAAAATGAAGGCAATGTGATGTATATGTTTGTGAAGTTGTTTAGTTATTTAAATATATTTTTGACCCTTGTAAGTATTGTGATATGAACATGTATTTTTGTAAAATGTTGATGTAATGGTTTTTTAACATGAAATTTGTATCTGAAGAATTGTTCACTTTAATATACATAGAATCCAGAGGAAAGTAAAAAGTAAAAAGACTTTTTGAAACGTCCCGAATTTTAATATGAAGTTTAAAATATATGTAAGCAATAACCTTGAAAGTATATATTTTTAAAATTGAACTTTATTTTTTATGTAACTTTGGAAGTTTTCAAAACATTTGTCTAATTTTGAACATTATAAACAGGAACATAGTAAATACATTTTGTAACATAATGTTGAATTAAAAGTATTAACATTTGAATGTAAAAACAGTTTAACTTTAAATTAATCAGTATTAACATGCAATTTGTCTCAGGATAATTGTTAAGTGTAATATACATTGAATGTAGAGGAAGGCATACAGTAAAAACTCTCCTTAAACCGTAACTAATGAAAGTAATTCCTTACTGACCACATAAACTGCCGATAAACATTAATGTAGGTAGTAATCTTAAGATAACAGAGAATATTTACATTGTGACTTAAAAGGTGCTTGAGCTCTTAACATGAAATTTGTAATATGTGGAATGAAATAACTTGAAAATATTGTTTTTAAACTTGTAACATTAGAAACATTACCATAGTGACTTAACATTGTAACATAATTTTTAATAGAAATGCAAAGCAAGTATTTTGTGAGGTGAATTATCCCTAAACATGACTTCCATTAATTATGACTGAATTAAACAACAAATTGTTATGTATTTTTGAATGTTTTTCCAAAATGTTTGCATGGCTTTAGTTTGTATCCTGCAAAGTTATAGTACTTCATAGTAGACAATGTTTTTAGTAAAAATACGTCCATCGTCTAATAAATCACCTTGACTCTCTATTTTTTTTTTTATGTAAACTTTAATAGCCTGTAGATTTTTGCACCGTGACAATGCAACGTACAATTGACCATGTGCAAATACTGGTTCTTCCAAAAAAATACCCACAGATATGAAAGTTTGACCTTGTGATTTATTAATGGTCATGGCAAATGCCATAATAATGGGAAATTGTCTTCTTTGAAGTATAAAAGGGAAACTACTTTCACTTGGTGCTAAATCTATTCTTGGTATGAAAACTCTCTCTCCTTTATGGGTCCCAGTTAAAATTTCAGCATCTATATAATGGTCCCTTAATTGTTGAACAATTAATCTTGTCCCATTGCATAGGCCTTTTTTGGGGTTCATATTTCGCAGTAATATGATAATTGCACCTTTCTTTAGCTGCAAAATATATGGTGGCATTCCAGAAGGAGTTAGAGAGTTTATGAATTCAGTCGAAAAGTTAGCCTGACTTTCATTGTCATCAGCAAGTACAGAATCAGCACTGTGATAATTTCTTTGTGGTGCATTAATTTTTTTAAAGATTTCATTATTGAGGATTAATGCATCTTTATTTTTACACGTCAGTATGACTTGGTTGGCAAGCTTGGAATATTCTTCGTTATTGATGCTCTCTTCAAATATAGCCGATATAATATCTTGTTGACAAATCATCTGAGGTGGGATCTCTACAGTGTCGTCAGCTAAATGTAGTATTTTTTCTGTTCTGCCTTCTCCAATTTTAATAAGCCAATCATTGAAATCATTTTGTCCTTCTGATCTCATATTTTGTTGCAGTTGAAGATGGGTAAAATGTTTCCATACTGTGCTTGACTTGATACAGGTTTCGATAATGTCAGTTCGATTTCCATGTACAACAACAGGTAATGTTTGTCTAAAATCGCCACCCAACAACATTACCTTTCCACCAAATGGAAAAATATTATCCATGACTTCACGAAGCAAACGGTCAATACATTGGAGGGCATAGTATGACATCATTGTGGCCTCATCTATTATAATTAATTTACATTTCTTAAATTTCTTTGCTTGTAAGGATGTCATGCGAATATCTGACACAGAATTTTCTAAAATAGGCACTGGCAGTTTAAATCCACTATGAAGAGTTCTTCCACCTTCTAATAAAAGTGCAGCAATTCCAGTAGTGGCAAACGCCATTGCTATTTGTCCTTGTGCTCGTACTGAACTCATAAATAAATTGTACAAATATGTTTTTCCTGATCCGCCAGGTCCGTCCAGATAGAAATCACGCTCTGTCACCATGTCATCATCTATTGCATTATTAATGGCATGAAATGCTTGCAATTGTAGTGTATTTAAAGTTGCAAGTCTTTCTTGTGTTCTTTCTGCTTGTAGTTGAATGTCATAGTCTTCAAAGTTTATGTCATCTATAATCAGGCAAATTAAAACTTGCACAACTTAATCCATGAGTTAAAAATACTTCTTGGATTTCCATTATCGCTTTTAAGTGTGCAATGGGTTCATTGTATTGTCGCATAAAGTCTTCAGCCATATTACCTTTAAAAGTCTCCCACAAAGCTAATGCATTTGGAGCATTTGAGAAGATACAAATAAAAGCAAATTGTTCTCTCATCTGTCGTGGCATTTGACATTGTGCTGCTTCTTCTAAACATCTTTCCCACTCTGTATCATCAGCGAGTAAGTTTCTATGTCTTGCAGCTAAATGGAAGGATTCATATACAGTGTCATTAACAGTTCTTAATTGTTCAAAACTTTGTGCTCCTGGAACATTTAAAAGTAATATCCGTAAGCAAAAACGTTCAACATCTCTTGGACTGTCTGTGTAAATTCGTGGAATTATTTTATTGCCTCTGGTTTTTCTTGGTCTCCATAATCCATTCACAAAAACATAGTGATATGGAATTTCAATATATAAGTATTGTGTTGCTTGAGCATCATTTGAATTTAATGCAAACCATGCAGTTAGTGTAGTGTGACGATCTTCACTTTGGGCCAATGCATTCATTTCATTTCCAGCATGGAAATAGACTAAATGTCGTTGTGGCAAATGTACTGCTAATCTATATACTGCATGTGATCTATCATGCATTTCAAATTTTAAAAGCCGCCACATAGCTTCTGGTGCACTGACATAGCGAGCATCTACATGAGATGCAAGTTCATCATGTACTAACTCACTACATTCAGGGTTGTCTGCACTTTTGACGACTACAGTAGCTGCATCATAGCCTTTGTAAATATATTTGTAGACATATTTAATGGATTTGATGGAAGTGCAGGCTTCTACGTTGATGTGGGCGTTGTACTTAATGAGTAAATGTGGATTGTAGGGTACTACATATCTATTGTCCACTTTTTTTCCACGAATAATGGCACTATCTCCTTCTCTTCTTTTATAAAGTGGATATCCATCACAATTTGCATATGTTTTGTCTCTATAATCTTTTGGAAAATCTTTTGAACATTTATTATTTTCCATACATGGTGATTGTGGATTAAGGTCTCCACAGGGTCCATGAATCATGCGATGAGTAACAATCTCATATAGTCTACCATATAGTTCTGGATCTGGTAGTTCAGCAACTATGACTGCATCCACTTTGTCCGAAGTATCTAATTTATCTTTCTCTTGAAGTATTATGAGAAGATGTGCATGTGGAAGGCCTCTTTTTTGAAATTCAATGGTATATACATAAGCAAGACCTTTGCCAAATAACTGATTTATAGTGAAGTCATGTATTAATTTATTTAATTTGATCTTAAAAACTCTGGCTACTAAATCTGGTCGATCTGAAGCACTTTGTCCAAGAAGTAGATTTTGAATAATTTCTGGCCATTGTGGATTACATGTAAATGTCACAAATAAATCTGGTTTTCCAAATTTTGGCACAATAGCCATAGCATCATTGTATCTTTCTCTCATATTTCGAGGAGATCCTTGAAAGGAAGATGGTAAAATGATGGCTTTGCCAGCTGTCATGTCTCTGCTTGTAGCCACGTCAGCAACATAGTCCATGAGTCCACAATATTGTTCTACACGTAGTTTATCTTGTTGATATTTTATAAAGTTTAAATTATTTGCCTCAACTTGCAAATATGAATCAATAATCCATTGTTGTGTTAGTTTTCCACCACATAAAATTGGATTAAATTCATCTCGAATGGCAATTTGGGTTACTTTAAATTCAAGCATAGAAACATTATTTCGGATTCTGGCTTTAGCATTTGGGTAACTGGGAAGGGTTTTTTTTGGTTGCCAACCTGCTTCTCCATGTGGGAAAAAGATGGGATATGTCATTGGATCTAAATTTGGACTTAAGATATTAATATTAATAAATGGTTGCTCCTCTTTTCTGGGATATACTCTAATGTCTCTTTGAAATGGTGGTTCTCCTTCATCATTCTGAAATACCATTGCAACTTCATTTGATGTTGGCAAGTTATAACGACGTTTATCAGTATGTCTGTCTCTTTTAAGCACCATATTAACCTTTGGCATGGGTAATTGATGTCTTTGTGCATGAAGTTGTTGTTCATTTTCTACTTCTGCCAATTTTTTGTATGCTTTACTGTAGGGATTGTTGTCCATAATGTTATTTAGCTCTATGAAAACACTGGGTAAGCATTTTTTATTTTCTTCCATCTGCATTCGTTGGTCAACAGCTTCCATTGTATCTAGGACATATAGTTGAGCAAATTTTCTTTGCTCTCCTTGCTCTGGATGTAAATGTGAAGTCCGATGATAAATTTGTCCTTGGACTTTAAAACAGTAAGGACCATGTCCTGGTACATTAGCAGCCAATGTTGCCCCCATAGATGCAAATGATATTGCACTATTGTAGGATCTTATGTTTGTCTTAAAATTTTTGTAATTTGGAAAAGTAGGTTCAGTCATAATATTTTGTAAATAGCTTGGAAATTGTTTCCTTTCTGGAAGTTTGAACTTGCCTTTTTGACAACAACTAATAAATTGTCCATCTCTGGGTCTCTCCTGTTTAAAATAATAAGCCTCACAAAATTGACATTGAGTACTCATGTCCCCACAACTATGAACCTCTACTGCTAAAGAGTAAAGGACAATTTGCAAAGCATATCGGATGTTGACTTTCATATTCATCAGGTGAAAAGTCATGAAATGTTTCAACAACAGGTTCTAAATGTTTAGTTTTTTTCGTGGCTTTTCTTGGTATATGTTGTCCTTGTTTTGTTGAAATGTCCTGTAAGTTTTTAGTAAGAGTTTGTAAATGCTTTGTTTTTGTAGTTGCTTTTTTTGGTGTGTCTTGACTGGTATCTTGTAAAATGTCATCTGATGTTTGAGGAACAGTTTGTAAATGCTTTATTATCTTTTTATTTTTTTTGGTTGTATCTTTCATTTTTGCAGCTGATATTCTTTTATTTACAAGTCTTTTGCGTTCTTTTTCTCGTCAAATTTCTTTCTCCTCAGGTGTCTGCTGGGCGGCCCATCTCTCTTGTCTTTCTCTAGTTTGACGTCTTTTCTTCTCTTCTTTGGTCTCGTTATCAGCCATATTAATCTGTAAAGGAAAATAAATAAATGTAATTGTGTATATTTTAATTTGTAATTCCTGTTAAAGATTATTGTGCACAATTGGTGAAATAAAAGGCAAATCATTAATGTATCAGTTATATTTAGTTAAAATTCTAATTCCTGTCCTCACTGGCTAAGAATTTGGCCAATGGAATACTGCTGTAAATAAGCATGTAACATATTTTTTTTAAAATAATGGTTTTATTTATTAAAAACGTTGTTTGTGGATAGATATTTACCACTGCAAAACTTCTTTGCTAAAAAAAAAATTAATGTGGTTATTGAGCTATGTATTGCATAGTGGCAATTTAAATAGAATAAGGGAGATAGTAAATTTATTTTTTTATTTTTCTGTTGACACGGATGCAACTGAAAGCAGTTTCTTTAGTTTTCTACTTTAGTACTTATTATACTGTACCTTGGTTGAAGTGTGATTTAAATCCGAATGTTTGTTGGTCCTCGGTTGAAAATCATTGTCCAATGGTGTGGTCCTCTGTTGGAAGTCCTCGTCCGATGGTGTGGTCCTGTGTGTAAAATCCTGGTCCTATGGTCTGGTCCTCTGTTGAAAGTTCTGGTCCGATGGTGTGGTCCTGTGGCTATAGCCCTCGTCCGATGTTGTGGTCCTGTGGCGATAGCCCTCGTCCGATGTTGTGGTCCTTTGGTGAAAGTCCTCGTCCGATGGTCTGGTCCTGTGTTGAAATTCCTCGTCCGCTGGTCTGGTCCTGTGTTGAAAGTCCTCGTCCGATGGTCTGGTCCTGTGGAGAAAGTCCTCGTCCGATTGTCTTCACGCAATATCTGTTGTAATATAAAATAGAAAATGTTGTTTGAGTGAAATGTCTTTTAAATAAGTAAAAAATGTATGAATTTGGCTGTATTGTATCTGTTATGGTTATTTTTTTCAATTTTTTTTTTTTTCCTTTCTATACAATCCCACAACTTTTGTTATTCTTCTTTAAGGTTCTTAGTAAGGCTTGTGGGTTGTGATATATTAAATAAGAATATGAATTTATTTTGCTATGTGTTTATGTTAGTTTTTGTACAATCCTTTTTGTGCGCACCACTTGTGGTATACTTATTTAACCTTTATTGGAATGGTTATAGTTTGTGAAACATGAAATAATATAATTAATGTAGTTTGCTATGTGTTTGTGTTAGTTTTTTACAATCCTGTTTTGTGCGCACCACTTTTGCAAAAGTTATTTATTCTTGATTGTACTGGTTATAGGTTGTTAAACATTAAAGAAGAATGTTAATGTAGTTTCCTATGTGTTTGTGTGATTTTTTGTACAATGCTATTAGGTGCGCAACACTTTTGTTATTCTTATTTAGGCTTCTTTGTAAGGCTTATAGGTTGTTAAACATTGAATAAAAAAAGTTAATTTATTTTGCTATGTGTTTGTGTGAGTTTGTTCCAATTCTGTTTTGTGTGTAGCAGTTTGTGTCTCACTCAATTGCGATTTGGCTAATTGAATCGTGCCCTAAATAAGCACATAGCATATTTTTTTAAAGAAGTTTTTAGTCAGTGAAAAACTTTCTTTTGGATAGATTTGTAGTAACTAAAAACTTCTTTAAAAAAAAATGTTATGTTCTTATTTAGAGCCCTATTCAATTGGGCAAATTGCAATTGAATGAGAGCCTTTGTGTGTACCATATGTTGCATAGTTTGCCCCTCATTGAATTGCATTTTTTACAATGTAATAGTACTCTAAGGCCGTCATTGAATTGCAATTTTGAAAATTGAATAGAGTTCTAAATAAGCACATCACATATATTTGTTAAAGAAGTTTTTAGTTATTAAGCATCTATCCAAAAGCAAGGTTTTCACTAACGAAAAAGTTCTTTAAAAAATATATGTTATGTGATTATTTGGATCCCTATAGAATTAGCAAAATGGCAATTGAATAAGGGCCTAAAAGTGCTGATTTATAGCCATATGAAATTGTCCAAAATAGCAATTGAATGAGGGCCTTTGGTTACTGCATTTGTTATATAGTCAGCTCCTCATTCAATTGTGTTTTGGCCAATGGAATAGAGCTCAATATCACCACAGAGCATTTTTATTTACTGAATTTTGTATTTAGTGAACTTGTATCCAAAAGCAACGTGTTCACTAAATAAAAAGTTCCTTTAAAAATATGCTCTGTGCTTATATAGAGCCCTATTGAAATGGGCAAATCACATTTGAGTGAGGCCCTTGGCCATTAAACATATATAGGTCCTCATTGAATTGCAATTTTGCCAATTGAAGAGGGCTCTATATAAGCACATAACATATTTATTGAGCGAAGTTTTTAGTTATTGAAGACCTTGATTGTGGTTAGAAGTTCAGTAACTAAAAAGTTCTGTATAAAAAATATGTAATGTGCTTATATAGAGGCCTATTCAATTGAGCAAGTCGCAATTGAATGAGGCTCATGGTTCTTTCTTTTTTATACTTAATACTTTACCTTGATTGAAGTTTCGAATGACAGAGGGTCCCCTCCTGCCAATCTTAATCCGCCGGTCTTCTTGTAGTGTCTGTTTGAAAAAGAAAGTGAAATAGTTATTTGTATATTTATAATTTTTCATCTAGCAAAGCATGGCCTTTTGAGCATGTAATGTCTTGTTGTATCTTACCTCTTCTTCTTTGTTGGTGTTCTTTAAAAGGGATTGTGCTTCACAGTGCACGGTGCAAATTGTTGAGTGACGCTGTTGATGCAGAGTCTGTTTGAATATTAAAAGAAATAGAAAGATTCAGCTTTATATGATCTATTGAATTGCAGTAAATTAATGTCATTTAAATATACTTCTGTAATTATTTTCAATTGACCTTATTTTTTGGTGGGGGCTACACACATATGTCACATACATGAAGCACATTCCATAGTTTAATGTAATTATTTTGTGTGCGTGTGAGATATCACTATACATGAATCATATTTAAATTGTTAAATTAACCTTATATTTTTTTTTTCCAAAACACATAAATGTCTGTGTGTCACATGTCACTATACATTATACACATATATGTCTGTGTCACATGTCACTATGCAGGGGCAATACACATAAATGTGCGTGTCACATGTCACTATACATTATACACATACATGTCCGTGTCACATGTCACTATGAAGGGGCAATACACATAAATGTGCGTGTCACATGTCACTATTCATTATACACATATATGTCCGTGTCACATGTCACTATGAAGGGGCAATACACATAAATGTGTGTGTCACATGTCAATATACATGATACACATATATATCCGTGTCACATGTCACTATGCATGGGCAATACACATAAATGTGCGTGTCACTTGTCACTAAACATTCTATACATATATGTGCGTGTCACATGTCACTATACATTATAGACATATAGGTGCGTGTCACATGTCACTATACATAAACCTCTGTTTAATATAGAATTATGGTTTTTTGTTGTTTTGTTAAATGAACCGTATTTTTTTTGTGAGCCTATACACATAAATGTGCCATATATGTCACTACATAAATCCTAGTTTATTTTTTTATTTTTTTGACCTGTCCTGATAATAAAATGTAATATATTATAGCTTACCTCTCAGTTGTAATTTGCACAATGTAAAGTAGTAAATTAGTAAAGAATTGTCTTCTCAAGTAAAAACAGCAGTTATCTCAGAAGTCACTCCGTTCATCACCTGAGGAGAAATGTACTTTTTTGTGTGAAATAGGCAGTATTTATAAACTTGTAGAAAGTTCTGGAAAGTGAGACCGTTAGAACGCAATACGCATGCGCTATTTGCGTTCCAGCTTACATTTTGCGTTCCATCCGCCATTTTCTGCGTATTACTGTTCAAAATGGTGTTTAATATGATTGTGATACGTTCCGCATAGTATGTGTTTCATTATTGCGAGTAAGTGTAGTGTAGTTACGTCTGAAGCCTCGTTTTCGTTTTGTTCGTCCGCCATTTTTTCTCTCGCTTAGCGATGATATTAGTGTCTAAAGTGTTTTATTTTGATTTAAATGTAGATGTAACTTGTTTTTTTGAGGTGCTGGATGGTTCCTCTTGCTGTAGGTAAGCTTTTTATGTGTTTGTTGTGTGTCTTTCTTAAGTTTTAAATGTTTGTATGACGGCGTGTTGCGTCCGATGTTTGCGAGGTCGTAATGTGTGGTAACGTGTCTCGTATGGTGTTAGCGTGTGTAGCCTCGTTTTCGTTTTATTCGACGATTTGATTCGACCATTTTTTGTGTCGCTTATCAAATTATTTAGTGTCTAAACTCTTTTATTTTGAGTGCAATTAAGTTGTAAGTTGCATTTTTGAGGTCCTGGGTGCTTCCTGTTTCTGTAGGTAAGGTTTTTATGTATGTGCTGTGTGTATATATTGTGTTTTTAATTTTGTAATGTTCGCGAGTTGCGTCCGAGTGTTGCGAGGCCGTAATGTGTGTGAACGTGTTTCGTATGTTGTTTGCGAGTGTCGTAATGTGTGTGTCGTGCTCTTTGGGTTGCGACGTGAACTTTGCGAGATTCACAGTTCTTTGGGTTGGGAATTTGTGTTGTGAATTTTGCAAGGGTCGCAGTTGCTGCAACTGAAGCCCTCGCTTTGCGAGGTCCTCAGGTGCTGGCATGGAGCGCCTGCGGCGCTCCATGCCAGCAACTGAGAACCTGGCACAGTGCCCTCGCTTTGCGAGGGCCGCGGGCTCGCTACGCGAGCCCGCAGCGTTAGCAACAACTCATACGCTCACAACTATATATGTGATTACTGTGAGCTGTCTAATGTTATGTGACAGCAGAAATTCTAAATATGGTATCATTTACAATTATAAGTCACTAGTGACTTGCCCGTCAAAAAATGACGGCAATAAGATTGTAAGGCGGGTAAATTTTGTTGGTGTTCCAAGATGCTTTGGTTCTCATTGTGAGGCTGTTGGTTGTTTGTGTGCTATGAGCATTGTTTTTTTTTGCTAATGCTAATGAAATAATTAATAAAATAATACATGAATATACTTTACCTATTTTGAAGTAATATCTGGAGGAAGCATTGTGCAGAAGAGCTGGCAATCTGTTTGGATGTTGCTGCAGCATACAATGAGTGTTTTGAGGGCTGTGGAGCTGCTGTGTAAGTGTCAGCAATGTGTGCAGTGTGTAGTGTAAATAGTGTGCGTGCCCGAGGAAAATCCGTTAGGGTAGCTGTGTACTTCTGCATTGTGTAAGTTAGTGATGAAAATGGCGCCTAATGTGTGGTACACGTCTGTGGCTGATTTGGCGTCCTTGTTTTTGGATTGCGTCCATCTTGGATCGCGTCCGTAGGTGTTTGGTGGTGTTTTGCTTCTGTAGAGTCCTGTAGCCTCGTTTTCGTTTATCTCAACGGCAATTTTTTCTCTTGCTTTGGAGATTTTCAAGTGTCTAAACTCTTGTATTTCAAGTGAAATTGAGGTGTAACTTCAGTTTTTGAGGTCCTGGGTGCCCCCCCCCCTTGCTGAAGGTAAGCTTTTTATGTATTTGTTGTGTGTATTTATTGTGTTTTTAATGTTTTCATGTGCGGAGGTTGCGGGCGGTAAGGTCATATTTTTGCGAGGTCGTAATGTTTTTTTTTCTAAGTTCCGCGTCTTGTATTTGTTTCTCGTAAGTCCGTAAATTTTGCGAGGTCCGCCAGCAACTGCGGCCCTCGCTTTGCGCTTTGCGAGGGCCGCAGGCTTGCTACGCGAGCCTGCAGCGTTAGCAACGACCCACTTGCTCACAACTATATATGTGATACTGATTAAGTATACTGACCACAAAATATTGACAGATGGATTTCTCCATGAATCAGTTTCCTATTTTACCCTAGCCATAAATGGACAATCTATTAAAAAGCAAATATATTACGCTATCAACAAAGGTCTGGATCGTTAGAACTATGGCGTTCCAAGTAGTAACATGTGGATGTGAGAGCTTGACCCTAAGAAGGGAATGGCGGAGATGGAGATGAGGTAATTGAAGCATTAAAAATGAGCCTAAAGGAGATCTCGAGGGGCAGTGACTGATAGATGAACCTGGCATGCTGCGGCTCATAGGGTCATGGAGAGTCGGACACGATTGAACGACTATAAAACAAGAACCAAGGGGGTTGAGAAAAAATATGTAGGCTTTCACGTCTTGATCATACTAGTGAACAATTAGGTTTGATTTCCTGTAGTATTGATTTATTGGATCTTCTTGGAGTCCAAGGAACTCTAAGCAGTTTCTCCAATATCACACAATTCAAATGTATCAATTCTATGGCACTGAGTCTTCTTTATGGATCCGCTCTCACATCCAGATGTTATTACTGAGAATACTATAGTTTTAACTAAGTAGACCGTTGCTTATAGGGATATATTTTTACTTTTTAATAGTTTTTACAGACTTCCATAGCTTTTCCCCAGAAGCAAACATTTTCATTTAATGGCTGCAATCACCTTGAACCATTCAGTAGTTAAATGTTCAGTTCTGACCTTGGCTTCTCGGTCCACCTACAGATGGTCTGGTACCTCATTTCTGTAAGAACTTGCCATATTTTGTTGATATTCACATAGTCAAAGGCTTTAGAATCATGTATGAAGCAGATATAAATATTTAACTGGAATTCTCTTGTTTTCTTTATTATCCAGAGGATATTTGCAATTTAATCTCCCCCTCTGTGAAAGCAGTCTTTCTCATCTGGTAGTTCTTGGTCTATATATTTGTTAGATCCAGACTTCCAGGATCTTAAGCATTACCTTGCTGGGATGTGAAATTACATCAATTGTTCAATAATTGGAACCCTCTTTGGCACTGCCTTTTTGGAATTGTTTAATAGATTGACCTTTTCCAGTCTACTGGCCATTGTTGAGTTTTTCAAATGTGTTAGCATTATGCAAGAAACACTTTCAAAGCATTACCTTCTAGGATTTTGAACAGTACACCTGGGATTCCATCAACTACAGCCGCCTTGTCACTAACAAGGTTTCCTATGGCCATCTCACTTCACTCTCCAAGATCTGTGGCTTTCTTTCTGTATAAATCATCTGTGTATTCCCGCCTCCTCTTCTTTATCAGATCCGGTTCTGTTAAATCTCTATCATTTTTGGCTTTTATCACACCCACATTGACATTTAAGGTTCCTTTTAAGATTCCCAATTTCTTAAAGAGATATCTTGACTTTCTCTTTCAGTTATCTAGCCTCTTTCAATCACTCATTATAGAATATCTCCTGATCTCTTCTTGCTACCGTCTGGAATTCTGAATTCAGTTGGACAAATATTTTCTATCTTCGCTACCTTTAGCTTTTCATCAGACCAAGCAGATACAAAGTAAATAATATACCATATGAATTAACAGTGAAAATAAAGAATATATGTAAGGAACTAGACATAGAAGGCCTAAAAAACGTTGGACAGAATTTTGTGACATTGTCCTGAAAATGGCAACAAAGAATATCTGGAAAATATAGAAAACCCATGGTAGTGAGTTCCAAAGTCTCACTACTTTTACTGTGAAGAAACCTATTCTTTGTTGAAGATGAAACTTCCACTAATAAAAAGCACTACAAACTAACAGGGACTAAAAGGGGACTAAAACTGTATAAATACACAATAAATGTTTCTCTGTCCAGCTATTAACCTGATATTTATGCTAATAAATGCATTCATTTGGAAAACATTGGATATTTTTCTTTTTTTGGTCAGTTAAATGTAAAAGAAAATTGAAGAAAAGTGTTAAAAAATAGAATTCATTAGAAAGATATATTACTATGGCGGTAATTATATTCACTGAATCTGATCTCATTAATGTCATGCATAATTTAACACATGACTCAGTGTGACTGAATACTTCTTAAGACTTAAGTTTGCTGTGCTAATGTTACAGTGCTATCTATACATACATATATATCTTTGTGCAGTAATGTGTCTATGAATATTCTGTTCTGTTAACAGAAAAAAAATAAACCTTACTCATCACAAAACCTATGAAATATGCTTAATGAGTGTAATGGGATATTTTAGAAATTGAAATCTCCCTTGGGATTCATGACAAACCACAAATAATTTTGCTGTAAACTTGAGTTCTAGTATTATATTACTTGTCTTTTTATGAAACAGAAACATATTTGTGACAAAGTTACTGAATCTACTTAATAAACATTTTTAAACATTATTACCCATAGTAGGTCATATTCAGTTGCTACTATGAATGACATGGTCTGTTTTTCATTGAGTTCAATCTGCGTTGTTGTGTTTATGTATGTCAAAATGTGTGACATTTTCAGACAACTATTGCAATATTACTAATTGTGGTGTCTTAGATTCTGTTGCCCAAGTCTCTGCTTTTTAAGGTTCTTAAAGAGTATGAAAAATTGGCTATATATTCTAGTAATACTTTTTTACAAAATTGAGCCACATTAATAGACAAATAAGAAGCTCCTTAAAACTGTCTGGTTTGATTTGTTAATTAGTATCACAGCCTGAAAGCCTGTCTCTGTGGCAGCTAAAACTATGTTTCCCAATGTTGTCACGCAGTTAGATCCCTACACCACCCTTATGAAAAACCTTTGAACAGAAAATTAATGATTTACCGTAAAGGTGAAATGGCTAATGCAATGTATAGCCAGTGTTTCATGTTTTTCAAGAATAATTACTAGTCGGGTGCTGTTAAAATAATTACAATCAACTTAATATTTTGTGTGTTTCGTGTTTTTTGCTTTGCGTGGTTCGGCCTTTAACTTCGTATTTTTCCTATCTTGTATTTTTTTTCTAAGTCCTGCCTTCGTCAACTGCTTACAGCCTAAGGCGATCCCGCGTTTCAGGCTAAGAACCATGTTTTCAGGCTAAGAACCATGTGTTTCATTGCCTCCACTGCTCGCCTCACCCAAGTGCTGCGAGTTTTAGTGCCTTAACGGCTCACCTTGCTACGCAAGGCTCGCAGGCAATGAGCGCCTTTGACGATCATCTCCCTTAGTGCCTAAGAGCTGCGAGTTAATGGCTCACCTCGCTTAGTGAGGCTCGCAAGCAATGAGCATTTTGGCGCTCATCTCCTAAGTCGTAAGCATCACGCAAAGCGCGACAACGTCTCATAGTTTGACAATTATAGTATGTGATACAAATAAAAAATATTATTTACATAAAAAAGGCAGTCATGACAACATTTATAAAAAAAAAATCAATAAATCTGTATGTGTATAGAATGACACAACATAATGTATGTTTCTGATATAAGCAGTATGTGTACGTTTAGAAAAAGTTGACACAGGGATATACCTTTAAAAAGTTGCATGTATTCCACCACAGAAGAGAGGTCAGAAATAGCCTAAAATCACTAACTTTAAAAGCTCATAACTCAGTTAATTTACCAGCAATTTTTAAAAGCATTGCTTAATAGGGATATATACAAATACTGCACATATACATACATAAACAAATAACAGAAAAAAACTTTGAACTGTTAATAAGACTAATACAATTCAACAGTGTACCACTGAACATACTAATTTATCTGCTAATTTATATTTCATCTTTAATATCTAAGAGACTCTCAGCTAAAGTCAATACTGTTTAAAGAGATCCTAAAATTTAACCATTTGTTAGAGCAGTTTTATATACTATTGTGTTGGTCTGTTATGTTGATGTGTGGCTCTTGTGTATTAATGTGTGACTTTGGTATGTTATATGTAACTGTCTATCTGGTAGCAAACAATATATTTCTTGTACTTCACTAATGAAGCACTTTACGTAAAGAATAACATGTTAAAGTCATACATTACTAGTGAGAAAAATGGTTATACAGCATAAAGCTAACATTAAATACTACAATAAAACAACTACTTGCCTCATGAAGATCATAATTCAATTAAATTATTTTTAAAAGTTAGCTTCTTTGCTTTTCTGAGGTTTTTGACTTTATGATTATAAAGAAACTCATGGTTTACGATAGAGTTTGTAGCGATTCAAGCCTTTATGGTTTGCTTGCTGTGTAGTGAGATATGTTTGCCAGTTTACCGATACGCTCTCACTTTGACACAAGAGATGTAATATCCTATGAAGCTGCTTATTATATGCATTAAACAGAGAATTGTCAGCAATCATAGTATAGTCCTTGTAACTCAAATCATGGGCAACTATATATGACATGGTTCAAAATGTATTACAATGAAACAAGAAATTCTAGGTACACCATACACTGATATTTTTCTACTAGTGACAAGCCTGCTCACTTTTCCCACAAATTCACAAAAAAAAAGTTAAAAAGAAAAGCAAATGCAAAAGTAATGAGAATCCAAGCACCAAACACAAACATCCTACTTTATCAGTGTATACAAATTGTAGAAATATAAATCACTTACAGTTTCAGAAATGTGTACTAAGAAGAAAACACCAGAAAATTGTTCACCTCAAAATACTGACATCCAAACGATCTCCAGGCAAATGTAAAAAGTCTGCCTAATCACCAGGGTTTAAATACATTTATTGCAATCCTGCAGATTACGTTATACAGGCCGTATGTCTGCGGGCTTTAAATTTGCCACAATTACAGAGTGATTCAATTTACGGGCTGAAAGCCGAAACTGTAAACCATGCAATTATAAGTAGCATTTCAGAGCGTGATCATGATCAGTTAAGCAAGGCCGTAACTACCAATTTAGAAACAGCCCTTAGAAAATGAGACCGTCATCATTACTTCAGTAAAACATGGAGGTTACATGTCAATCACTTAGCGTTTAGAGGTCCAATATGCAATCAGACTCGCAATTCGGCAATGTAAAAAATATTCAAAATGAGTAGCGATACTGTTTCAGTCCATGTGGGTGGCCTGATATATAGATTGATACGAAATGAAACATAAAAAAAAAAAATTATACTGCAGCTTTGCAAGCTTGAGACTGTTGTGCAATAAATTCTAATGTCTTTCATTGTCTGTAGTATTGATTTTTAAACCCCTTGCAAGTCCTATCTGGTACCCATAGGATTTTCTTCTACATTTGCTATTTACGGGTGTAAAAACATTTGCAGTCTTGAGGAATAGCGATTTGCGATTTAGTGACTGCAACTTTTGCGGGCTTGAAAGATCAAAGACTTAGACGGGTTGTAAGTTGCGATTTTGACAACCGCAGGGATTTTCAGGCTGTAACCCAAAGACCATTTGCGGCTCGCTAAAAAATGCCAATTGAATAGAAAATGAGTTTACGGGCTACATTGTGGGGTCCAGTAAACAACAATTGCTCAGCTGAATAGGGGCCATTCTCTGTTGTTTCCACATTTCTGACTCTCAGATCTTTTCCCAGCAGCTCCACACATCAGTGTTACTTTGCTGGGGATCCGACCATGGTGCCCATAGAAAGTTAATTAGGGTGTTAACCTGTACACATGGTAGGTACCTGTGGAGATAAATAAAAAAAACTATTTGACAACTCTTATTTAATACCTGAACACCATAAACTATTTGACATTTTTGCTATATATTTGTATAGGATTAACCCTAGTGTACACTTATATATTTATATTTACATATGAAGACTATCACATATATAGTTATGAGCATGCGACCGATGGCTCATGCTTGCGAGAGTCGCAGTTGCTGGCAAGTAGCGCCGAAGACTCTACTTGCCAGCAACTGCAACCCTCGCAAAATTTACGTCGTTACGCAAGAAAAATACGAGACACGTTGCGACCCATTATGACTTTGCAAAAATCGGCCGCAACACGCGCACATGAAAACATGAAAAATACAACAAATACACACAACAAATACATAAAAAGCTTACTTACAGGAAGAGGGAGCATCGAAAACTAAAGTCACACCTAAAGTTAACTCAAATTAAAAGAGTTTAGACACTAAAAACGTCTCTAAGCGAGAGAAAAAATGGGCGCTGCAAAAAACGAAAATAAGGCTACAGCAGTCTAAAGACGCAAAACACCACCAAACACCTACGTATTTGCCGAACAACTACAAGATTAAAAAACAAGGACGCAACCCGCGCGACCCCAAAAACATTACAAACACAATAAATACAAACAACAAACACATAAAAAGGTTACTCACAGCAAGGAGGGCACCCAGGACCTCTGCAAGTGAAGTTACACCTCCATTTAAGCACAAATTTCGGAGTTTAGAGATCCGAAAATCACCTAAGCGAGAGAAAAAATGCCCGCCGAACAAAACGAAAACAAGGCTAAAGGTCCCTAAACACGCATGCAAAACACCACCAAACAGCTACGGATATTCTGAAAAAGTCGCACGATATAGAAAACGAGGACGCTAAATCAGCCAAACACCATTAGCTCACTTACAATTTCATTGCCGTCATTTTTTGACGGGCAATTTGCTAGTATAATGTATTTGTCAGCATTAATTCAACTTGCCATTGGTGTAATTGAATTTTGAATTGTATATTATGTGGCAACAAAAATGTAACTAAACCAGTAAAAAATATTATATATATTATCACATATATAGTTGTAAGCATACGAGTTGTTGCTAACGCTGCAGGCCCGTAGGCGCTCCATGCCAGCAACTGCGACCCTCGCAAACTTCACGTCGCAACCCAAAGAGCACGACACACACATTACGACACTCGCAAACAACATACAACACACGTTCACACACATTACGGCCTCGCAACACTCGGACGCAACTCGCGAACATTACATAATGTAAAACACAATACATACACACAGCACATACATAAAAACCTTACCTACACCAAGAGGGAGCACCCAGGACCTCAAAAATGCAACTTAGACCTTCATTTTACTCGAAATAAAAGAGTTTAGAGACTAAAAAAAAATCTAAGCGAGAGAAAAAATGGCCGCCGAACAAAACGAAAACGAGGCTGCAGCACTCTAAACTCGCAAAACACCACAAGAAACTTGCAAAACACCACAAGAAACTCGCAAAACGCCACAAACGACCTACGGATATTCATACCACACAGTGCACACATTCAGCATGCTTACACAGCAGCTCCACACCACTAATGCTGCAGCAACATCAACACAGATTGCCAGCTCTTCATCACAATGCTTCAAAATAGGTACAGTATATTCATTTAGTAATGTATTACATATTTCATTATTATACACCAAACAGCATTAGCTACCTTACAATTTCATTGCCGTCATTTTTTGACGGGCAATTCGCTAGTTAATATATATTATATTGATTAGGTACTTTGGATCATTAAAAAAATGAATCCTATAACTAAAAATTTTAATTATAAAATTTCATGTAGAAATTAAATTATTGACAACACTGGCATGTGCTTTTTTACTGTGTTGAATTTTAGAAACCCCTTAAGCTCTTATCATCATATCCCTAAAATGGGTGATTTTTTTATTGATTGAGGTGTGGAATTTCATTTGTGGATAGAGGGACACAGCCTTATCATCTCTATGGTTTATCTCAGAGGTAATCACATTATTTTAATTTACTTTGATAGACTGCCCAGTGCCAGCTAATATATGATACATTCATGACAAATAGGACTACACATTCCTGATATACGCTTGGCAGCTTGGTATTTTACCCTTTACATTCTCCCTCATTGATATCCACCTTGTTTAGTTGTTGATCTTGCATCTGTATATGGACAGATGATGTAATCTTATGGGGAAATATAAGGACAGAGTCATCAACAGCTGGGCAGGCTCCAATTGCAACATGAGAAGAGGAGCCGCTCTACAGTCTGCTGTTAATCTTTTTAGTATGTATATTTATTTTTTTATTCATGGAATTATTCATGTGCTGTACAATAATGTGTAATGCATTTTATTTTGTACATGCTTCATTCTAGTTGACAGCTGACAGCCAAGTGGAGCCTACCAAACTTTATTGCTGACACTGCCTACCACTAAAACCACAAGATGGCATAATTTGTGCATATACTATATATTCTCCTTCAGTATGGTTTATGTTTTTTATATATTTTGTCACAGTCCTCTTTTTGGGGCCAGGTTGGAACTCCCCTGACCTTCACAACCAACAGCCCTTCGGGGTCCAAAAGTGTATATGGGGATCAGAGGACTTTTCTTTAGCCACAGGCAATTTGTTTTCCCTAGTTATTTTAATAACCCTTAAGGAGACAAAAATGACTATTTTCAAGGATCATATTAAATGTTGTGCTTTATTTTACTCAGATGATGTAGTTAGCTTTACTCTGTATTTTAACCCTGTGCTATTCATAATCACTGTTACTCATGATTACTATTTGGGAGATGTGGAGGGGAATAAAAAAAACTGGGCCACCCTACAAAAAAAGGTTACTAGCCATACTCAGGGTGAGAACCTCTCAGAACTTCCCCAATCTGTATTAAACCCTTCCAGGGTTTATCTCTTCCTAGACGATAGGGATTGTGTGAAAGGGGTGACATCACACTAAGATGCTGGTCAATCCCTGGAATCCAAAACAGCCAACTTCCCCAGAGGATACACTCTCTAACCCCCCTGGAGATCTCAGAGGCTATACAGAAGGTATGACCATTTGATGGAGTAAGTAGACATCCTGGCACTCCTGCTGGAAACTCTGTAGCCCCTTCAGCACTCACCAAGCTGCTTGCTGATTGGTTCACTTATGGCCAATGTAAATGTATCATTATTTTATTGTATGGAAGAAATGTATAAAAATGAAGCCCAAGGAAAAAAGATTGTGCATTTTTTATTTTATTATTTTTACTGAGCTATACTCACTTGTAACCTGAACTGATGCTGTTATCCTAGAGGAAGGGGAAAGATGAACCGGATGAAATCTGAAGGTAGCATTGCTCTTCCTGGCATTTCCAAGCAAGTGCAGATTATAACCATCTAAGCTAATGCTATGATCCTGTTTTTTTATGCTCGTGCTGTTGATCCAGTTATGACCACCGGGCTCCAAGAAGCACTCCCACTTCATGATACTGAGGGAGAATTCCTTTAGCTGAAGGCAGGGGCTTTTGAGAGTAAAGCATCCCCCTCATCTGGGCTGTGGCAACTGGTGGCAGAAGTGGGATCTTGGTGCAGGTACTGGCAATAGCAGAACGCATGTATTACTGTGATATATCCTGGGCAGAGATCAGAGAAAGGGAGGTTTGGTAGCAAGTGATCCATGGTCTGACAGGACAAGCAGCTACTCCCGGTGAAGAAGTGCAGAGCCAAAGGAATGCTAGTATGGCGGAGGTGACCCAGGAGAAGAGAAGCCTGATCAACTGGACAATAAAGAGTCAAAGGCAATAAATTGCAGCAGAAGATGATCAGGGAACAGCTCATCTGATTAAGCAGATGGCCTTGCTGGGACTGATGCAGGGTGAGGAGCTAGCGGAGTGGTTGAAATACCTGGTACTGCATCACAATGGCCCTCCTACTACATACTGGAGCTGATACAAGGGCTCAGGGAGGTTCTGCAGGGTGATCCAGAGTGTGACATTGGAGCAGCAGCATATCCTATTTGATTTTTGCCCCCATAAATAGCTAAATAGATCTTTAAATGACCCCTCACCCTAACACCAAACCCTAACACCCCTTACACTTATCCCTAACACCCCTCACCCTAACCTTATCACCCCTCACACTTATCCCTAACACCTAACCCTAACATCCCTCACCCTAACACCCCCCACACTTATCCCTAACACCCCTCACCCTAACACCTAACGCTAAAACCCCTCACACTTATCCCTAACACCCCTTACACTAACACCCCTCACACTTATCCCTAACACACCTCACCATAACACCTAACCCTAATAACTCCTTACACTTATCCCTAACAGCCCTTACCCTAACACCTAACCCTAACATCCCTTACCCTAACACCCATCACACTTATCCCTAACACCCCTCACCCTAACACCTAACCCTAACACCCCTCACACTTATCCCTAACACCCCTTACTCTAACCCTAACACCAATCACACTTATCCCTAACACCTAAACCTAACGTCCCTCACCCTAACACCCCCCACACTTATCCCTAACACCCCTCACCCTAACATCTAACCCTAATACCGCCTTACACTTATCCCTAACAGCCCTTACCCTAACACCCATCACACCTATCCCTAACACCCCTTACCCTAACCCTAACACCCCTCACACTTATCCATAACACCCATCAACCTAACACCTAACCCTAACATTCTCATACTTATCCTAACACCCCTCACACTTATCCCTGTGTCTCTTCCCCCCCCCTTATCATCAAGGGAGGGGGGAGGATATGAGGGAAGGGGAAATAGACACAGGGGAGGATGATGAGTGAGGGGGGAAACAGACACAGGGGAGGATGATGAGGGAGGGGGTAAAGAGATACAGGGAAGGGTGATGAGGAAGGGGGAAAGAGACACAGGGGAGGATGATGAGGGAGGGGGGGGAGACACAGGGGAAGATGATGAGGGAGGGGGAAAAAAGACACAGGGGAGGATGATGAGGGAGGGGGGAAACAGACACAGGGGAGGATGATGATGGAGTGGGGAAGAGACACAGGGGAGGATTATGAGGGAGGGGGTAAAGAGATACAGGGGAAGATGATGAGGGAGGTGGGAGGAAGATGAGGGAAGGGGAATGAGACACAGGCGAGGGTGATGAGGAAGGGGGTAAAGAGACACAGCGGAGGATGATGAGGGAGGGGGTAAAGAGATACAGGGGAGGATGATGATGGAGGGGGATGTTAGGTTTTTATGCCTTTTATGGAATAAAACCAGACTCTGCATCAACTATGTAATTTTCCATGGGAGTTTTGACATGGATCCCCCTCATGCATGCCACAGTCCAGGTGTTAGTCCCCTTAAAACAACTTTTCCATCACTATTGTGGCCAGAAAGAGTCCTGTGGGTTTTAAAATCCGCCTGCCCATTGAAGTCTATGGCGGTTCGCCGAGTTCGCTGGTTCGCTTATAAGACCTAACACCCCTCACACTTATTCCTAACATGCCTCACCCTAACACCCCTTACACTTATCCCTAACACCCCGCACCCTAACACCTCTCACACTTAGCCCTAACACCCCTCACCCTAACACCTAACCCCCTCACCCTTATCCCTAACACCACTTACCCTAACACCCCTCACACTTATCCCTGTGTCTCTCCCCTCCCCTTATCATCAAGGGAGGGGGGAGGATGATGAGGGAGGGGGGAAGAGACACAGGGGAGGATGATGAGGGAGGGGGGGAAACAGACACAGGGGAGGATGATGAGGGAGGGGGTAAAGAGATACAGGGAAGGGTGATGAGGAAGGGGGAAAGAGACACAGGGGAGGATGATGAGGGAGGGGGGGAGAGACACAGGGGAAGATGACGAGGGAGGGGGAAAAGAGACACAGGGGAGGATGATGAGGGAGGGGGGGAAAAAGACACAGGGGAGGATGATGAGGAAGGGGGGAAAGAGACACAGGGGAGAATGATGAGGAAGGAGGGGAAGAGACACAGGGGAAGATGATGAGGGAGGGGGAAAAGAGACATAGGGGAGGATGATGAGGGAGTGGGCAAAGAGACACAGGGGAGGATGATGATGGAGGGGGGAAGAGACACAGGGGAGGATGATGAGGGAGGGGGTAAAGAGATACAGGGGAAGATGATGAGGGAGGCGGGAGGATGATGAGGGAGGGGGAATGAGACACAGGGGAGGGTGATAAGGAAGGGGGGAAAGAGACACAGGGGAGGATGATGAGGAAGGGGGTAAAGAGATACAGGGGAGGATGATGATGGAGGGGGATGTTACGTTATGTATGCCCTTTATGGATTAAAACCAGACTCTGCATCAACTATGTAATTTTCCGTGGGAGTTTTGACATGGATCCCCCTCATGCATGCCACAGTCCAGGTGTTAGTCCCCTTAAAACAACTTTTCCATCACTATTGTGGCCAGAAAGAGTCCCTGTGGGTTTTAAAATCCGCCTGCCCATTGAAGTCTATGGCGGCTCGCCGGTTCGCGAACATTTGCGGCTGTTCACGTTCGCGGTTCGCGAACCGAAAATGTAATGTTCGCTACATCACTAATTATTATTATTATTAATATTATTATTATTACACAATGCGTATTATAACAGAAGGCATTATGTCGTTTTTGAAACAAATAATATATACTAAATCAATTTAATTTCCGTTTAATGTTTGGTTGACTGTGCGTAACCTTAAAACATCTAGCTATATGTTATTTGTTATAAGCTATTCAATGATGCTGACATTTCAGGATAGACTGATAGTAAATCATAATCCCCTAGACTGCTCATTCATTTTTTTAAACTTGCTAAATTAAGTTAAAAGTTTGCTCTCTTCTTCTTTTTGGCAATATATTCTGCTTATGGCTAATCTAATGTGTAATGCTGAAAACTATATTAAATAAGTTGTCACCGATTAAATTTAACTGTGACAGGCATTAAGGTTTCAACAAAGCATTACTTTTTCCCTGGATGTAGTAGCCACCTGACATTCTAGTGACTCCAGGGATCTGAGTATTTTTCACACCAAATGAATTGTATTTTCATTGCAGACAATGTCATTATCAGACCTGTGGGCAGCCATCAATCAATTTATGATCTCTCAGTCATGGATCACTGCTGCTAAAATCTTGCTGGATTGTGTTAAAGAAAAACACAAAGCATTTTGATTGGCAAGGCATTTTGCTTGGAGATGGATAATTAAAAAAGGTAAACTAAACAATATAAAGTTGTTGTTTTTTAGAATAGACATATCCAAAGTATTTTGTGATATTTACCCTAAATTTGGAACGTGATTTAAGATTAAATACATCTCTAAAGTGGTCTAAGAAGTTGACAAAACAAGGACTAAAATAAAACAAAAAATGTTTCATTTAGAAAAATAAATATAATTTGTAAGGGAATGGAAATGAACAGGCCAACATTGCAACTGGCAATCACCTGCATAAATATCTGCAAATATCTTAGAGCAGACCAGTAATGCAGAATATCCCTGCTAATGCATTATTGACTCTGCTTATGCAGAAACATACTTGAGCATTGGACAGACTTAAATGCTAGGTGTAAAAACGTGATCTGTTAATAGTGATGTGGAGTATATCATCCTTGGAGACATTGGATCAAATCCCACAACTAAAACAATCAGTTTAATCAAGGGGAACTCCGATGGCCGAGCATCCTGAGTGAACTTGTGGTAGAATAGTCCACAGCACACCTTCCTATAACTTCACCTGCATACCTTTATAATATTTAGTGCCTAGTAATGTTCATAAGATGCTCATGTGACATGTACCAATGTTAAAGAACAGTTGCAAGCTAAAGAATATTATATCTTTATTAATATTCATAATGTCCAAATGGAAGCACATACATAGGATGTTATTATCTGTAAAAGTGCCCATGTCATACACGGGACTATGAGTTGGGTGGCATATGTTAAATCAAGGAGTATATTAGGTTAATGTTATCCCAGAAGTAGCATCAGTATTACGAGCAATGGAATGGAGAGTTAGAACACTGTCGACGAGGGCCCAGGAGAGACAGTAATCTGCATGTATTTTTCAAAGGAGACCTATATTGGAGGGGGAAGATTATATGATGAAAACTCAAGGAACCACCCGTGACAAAGCTAAGATTCAACTTACCAAACAGTAGGACAACATCATGAATATGTCTTCATATATTCTGCCTCTGGATGAGCTGTCTTTATTATCTTAGAGACTGGGATATATTTATATGTCTAAGGTTATCCCTCTAAATTATTGGCTGCTATTTACAAATATTTGAGGCAAATAAAATAAAAAAATGCATTTTAAGAACAAATAGGTCAGTAGTGACAGGGAAGTTAATATAGATACTTTGAATACTCCTACTGATTTATATTCTAATATATTGACATGCAGAAGTAATTTTGTACCTAATATTGAGAATTGGTAATTGAAAGTGTTTGTGCTAATAATTGAGCAGGACGTAAACCCCTTTTTGACAAGCAGTTTATTATGGAAGGGCAAAATAATATATACAAAGGTGAATTGGCTTTAATTTCTTTGGAAGTCAATAAACAGATAATAACATGCAGTCAGACAAGGCATGAGTAAAGGATATGACATATTATAGTGAACAACTGAGTGATCAAGCCTATTATGTGGAATTTCTAGTTGATCCTACCAACTGATTTAAACAGAATATGGTTGTTTATTTGAATGATGCATTTTTGGTGGACATTATAAAGAAATACCCTTTTCAGTTGTTGATTAATGACAACCCTAGGATACTGATTTTATATTTATGATCCACAAGGCCCCTTTTTGTTTGCCGGAAACAGCTATTGCCATGGTAAATGTATTAGTCTTGCCTTTAGTTTATTATGTGGATATATATTTACACCCTTATATGGACACTATGGATATTCAAATAGAATTACATCTATTGAAGTTATTGATGGATCATTCTACTTGTATATTTTGTAAATGTAAAGGATTTAAATACAACCATTCCACAAGGGGATAATGTGTATGAAACCATCTTGGGCTTAAAGCTATTTCTAATGTTAAGTGTATTTTTTATGTGATATTTTGGAAATATGGCCCTCACCCTCATCATCTGATTTGTGATCTCTTTTCAAAACCATATTTACTCTTGGCATTGGCAATTGATGTATTTTAGCATGTTGCTGTTGTTTGTATACTTGACTGTATGGGTTGTTGGCCATAATTTTATCCAGCTGTTCAAAGACTATGCGCAAACACTGTTTATTTTCTGAAAGCATCATTCGTTGTTCAACAGCTTCCATTGTATCTAAGACATATAACTGTGCACCTTTCTTTTGCTTCCCTTCTTGGGGGTGTTAGTGTGAAGTGCGGTGGTAAATTTGTCCTTGAACTCTAAAACAATACGGACCATGCCCTGGGATATTTTCTGCTAATGTAGAACCCATAGAAGCAAATGAAATTGCACTGTTATAAGACCTTATGTTTTTTTTTTAACTGGTGTAATTTGGAAATGTTGTATTGCTCACTATACTTTGTAAGTAATCTGGAAATGTACAGTCAGGTCCATAAATATTGGGACATCGACACAATTCTAAACTTTTTGGCTCTATACACCACCACAATGGATTTGAAATTAAACTAACAAGATGTGCTTTAACTGCAGACTTTTAGCTTTAATTGGAGGGTATTTACATCCAAATCAGGTGAACGGTGTAGGAATTACAACAGTTTGTATATGTGCCTCCCACTTTTTAAGTGACCAAAATTAATGGGACAATTGGCTGCTCAGCTGTTCCATGGCCAGGTGTGTGTTATTCCCTCATTATCCCATTTACAAAGAGCAGATACAAGCTCCAGTGTTCATTTCAAGTGTGCTATTTGCATTTGTTGGTGTTAACTCTCATTATGAGATCCAAAGAGCTGTCACTATCAGTGAAGCAAGCCATCATTAGGCTGAAAAAACAAAACAAACCCATCAGAGAGATAGCAAAAACATTAAGTGTGGCCAAATCAACTGTTTGGAACATACTTAAAAAGAAAGAACGCACCTGTGAGCTCAGTTACACTGACTGTGGTGGATGACCGAAGAATTATTTCCCTGGTGAAGAAAACACCCTTCACAACAGTTGGCCAGATCAAGAACACTCTCCAGGAGGTAGGTGTATGTGTGTCAAAGTCAACAATCAAGAGAAGACTTCACCAGAGTAAATACAGAGGGTTCACCACAAGATGTAAACCATTGGTGAGCCTCAAAAACAGGAAGGCCAGATTAGAGTTTTCCAAACAACACCTAAAAAAACCTTCACAGTTCTGGAACAACATCCTATGGACAGATGAGACTAAGATCAACTTGTACCAGAGTGATGGGAAGAGATGAGTATGGAGACGGAAAGGAATTGCTCATGATCCAAAGCATACCACCTCATCAGTGAAGCATGGTGGTGGTAGTGTCATGGCGTGGGCATGTATGGCTGCCAATGGAACTGGTTCTCTTGTATTTATTGATGATGTGACTGCTGACAAAAGCAGCAGGATGAATTCTGAAGTGTTTTGGGCAATATTATTTGTTCATATTCAGCCAAATGCTTCAGAACTCATTGGACGGCGCTTCACAGTGCAGATGGACAATGACCCGAAGCATACTGCAAAAGAAACCAAAGAGTTTTTTAAGGGAAAGAAGTGGAATGTTATGCAATGGCCAAGTCAATCACCTGATTTGAATCCGATTGAGCATGCATTTCACTTGCTGAAGACAAAACTGAAGGTAAAATGCCCCAAGAACAAGCAGGAACTGAAGACAGTTGCAATAGAGGTCTGGCAGAGCATCACCAGGGATGAAACCCAGCGTCTGGTGATGTCTATGCATTCCAGACTTCAGGCTGTAATTGACTGCAAAGGATTTGCAACCAAGTATTAAAAAGTGAAAGTTTGTTTTAAGACTGTTAATCTGTCCCATTACTTTGGGTCCTTTAAAAAGTGGGAGGCACATATACAAACTGTTGTAATTCCTACACCGTTCACCTGATTTGGATGTAAATACCCTCAAATTAAAGCTGAAAGTCTGCAGTTAAAGCACATCTTGTTCATTTAATTTCAAATCCATTGTGGTGGTGTATAGAGCCAAAAAGATAGAGCCATATAGAATTATGTCTATGTCCCAATATTTATGGACCTGACTTTATGTCTTTGTGGAAGCCTTACCTTTCCTTTCCGACAGCAACTAATGAAGTCTTCATCAGTTGGTCTTTCCTTGAGAAAATGATAGGCCCCACAAAACTGACAAACCACATTGAGTAATCCACAATAATGAATGTCTACTGTTAGTGCTGTAATGAAAGCAGTATCCTGAGCTTCCTAAACATAGATATTACTACAACTTTCTATATCTATATTGCTGTCATGTGTCTGAACATTGGTGTCATGAGGCAATATTTGGTTCACAAGACTTTTTTGTTTACTTTTTATTTTCTTTGAAGCTCCAGCACACTCACTTTGTGCTTTCTTACTCGTTTTTCTTTTATTTAAAAGTCTCTGTCGGTCTTCTTCTCTTAAGTGTTGGGAAGTCTCAGGGGACTGTGCATCTCTCCACCTTTGCTTCCTTTCCCTTGTCACTCTTCTTTTGCGTTCAATCCTGTGCTCTCTTTTGTCCGCCATTGTAATCTATATTTGTAAATAAAGGTGTACGATATAATGATTTTTTGCATTGTACATATTGTTTTTACCTGCTCTCAATGCAAAACCTAAATAGCATTAATGAAAGAATGAAATGATTTCAAAAGCATTTGTAATTTTTAGATGAAAGAAATTAATCGATTATATTTTTTATTTTTTTGTATACATTAAAAAGTAAAGCGCTGCACATATATATATATTGATAGATCACTTTTTTTAAATAATTAAATATGAATTCTTTAATAAATGAATGAATAAGTGACATCAATGTTAAACCTAAAGAGGTAATTATGTTTCCCTAAAGAAGGACAAACATTTAGAGCTATGAGCAAAGTATAGATTGGGCTTGAAATAATGTGCAATTTTGTTATTTTATTAATTAAGAAATCAATCAACTTATAAGGTGTAATTTGCTTTCGTTAAAAGCTAATTAGGTAAGCATATATTTATGCATAAGTAATTTTTATTTTAAATTTTTTTAAATTATTAATGAATAATGAAATACTAAGGGTCTCATTCATTTGCAATTTGGGCAATTGATCTGGGCTCTATATAAGCACATAGCATATTTTTGTTACAGAAGTTTTAAGTTGTTGAAGACCTTGCTTTTGGATAGATGTTCAGTAACTAAAAACTTCTGTTACAAAAATATGCTATGTGCTTATGTAGAGCCCTATTCAATTTGGCAAATTGCAATTGAATGAGGGCCTAAATGAATATAGTTTAATTAATTAATCATTAACTGTCATCAATGCAAAACAAAAAGGGCCTCATGCAATTATATACCTGTGAAATTGATGTTATTGCAGATAAAATCCTGCAGAGCTCACTCTCTGTCTTCAGTCAGGTGAAGAGATGAGGAATCTTAAAAATCTTCTTTTGTTTGTATTCAATTAATTCGATTAATTCATGATGTTTAATTGATTCACTCTTTTGTGTGAGGCCAGACAGATATAATACAGGTTATTTCCCCATGTGTGACACAATTGAGGTATAAAGAGGCTGCTCTCAGAGTGGATTATCATATCCATAGAACTAACCTCTTAAGGTTATACCATTCAATGATTGAGCACCTCTACTTTGAGGTGGACACACCAGCCTATATTATTATCCTCCAAATATGTATATATAGCACTTTGGTATCATTGTGCTTTTTATTTATGGAATGTTATTGTTGTTTTAATATCTTGAAACTTGTTATCATCAATAGACATGATTTTGTTTGTTAAGATGTCCATCTTTCTGCAACTACGCAAGTTATTATTCAGTTATATGCTGATATCTGTAATAATGACACTTGGTATTACCTCATGTTGGAAGATTCACTGTAAATCAAGCTGTACAGTTCATACATCTTAATGTCATCCCCTCTGCAAGCATTCCTTGTGTTCCTATATCCCCATTTCCATGTGTTACAAAAATTGTGTGCCTTACCTACCTCCAGCATAATACTGTGCATACCTGTGCTAATGAGTGACTGTCTGCTTTTGGTGCAGTGTTGATTTCCTGAAATTTGCATTAATTAAATGTTTTATTTAGAATATGGTGTTTGTGTGTTCAGATCTCATGTTGGTAACATTTGATATCGGTATCAGAGCCTTAGTATAGATTTTATTTAATAAATATTTTTAATTATTGGAATTATTAACTCAAGCAGTTATTGTAAATTGTCTTCATAAATGGAATCAAAAATCTGTGCAAACATTACGACATTTTGAACACATTGATTAAATATTGATCTCAACAACAAGGAGTTTGGCAATGTGAAAAGCCTCAACAATACACCTGATTATGTTAATGTCAGTAAGTAGGCATGAATATCCCATCATAATGACACACTTAATGTAAATATTTCATATTGTGTGCAAAAATATGTGATTTGTTTTTAAATTATGATGCTATTAACATCAGATTTAACATACCATGCATAAAAATCTGACCAAAACAACATCAAATTTGATTAACATGTGATTAGTTATATGTAAACATGGGAGTTTAGTAATCATATGTACGAATACGTAGGTGTAGACACATATCTCACAATCAATCATGATTGAAAGATTTATATATTATGCTTTTATCCATATGTCATCAATCACACATGCATATGATCACTGAATTCACAAATTAGTTACATCAACCCTAGCTTAGCATAGGATGAGTTTCCTAAAGGCTGATCTATGTTCAAAACACAGATTATTTTTTACATTTCTAAATGTTGATGTCTCAAATCAGGAACAAGTACAAACAGAAACAGTTATAACAGTATAACAATATAATACTTTATGTGATACACAGACAACATTTTTAAATGTGTTGTGTGTAGAATTAAGAGGGTAAGAGGTTGCAAAAAAGGTAATGGAACGCTATACATTATAATAATAATGATGCGTTTACTACACCACAGGAACCATAATCTGATGAATAAATATGTCATCAGACATCACTCCATTTAATAGAAGTAACCAGTAATGCGCATAGCACTTTCTTCAGCTGCTCAATAAGACAGATGCAATAACTCATGGATTATGTAATCCAATTATACACATACATTGTGTTCTGAAAATCAGCAATAGGATCAAAAATTATGCTAAAAATCTTTAAAAAAGAGGAGGAAAAAAATCTATCAATAACTATATTTATAGTACAGTATTTTATGCTATTACTGTAACAATAAACGCATTTACCTTAACATCATCTACGAGCAGTGCTAACCCAAGGTAATGTGTCATGCAGTTGGCCAGGAGTACTATTACTATCTCCATATTAAATAGTTGAGCCACACTGATATCACGTTTCATTGGTATAAACGTGTTATTTGAACAAAAATAATTATGATTACAGGAGTTGTAAACACCCATTTATATTGATGTAAGACAAAAGCCATCATCCATAATGTCTTTAAATTAAATCAGACAAATGATTCTGCTATCATAATGTTAAGAGTATGACATGCAACAACAACAAATGTATAACTACTGGGTGTGATTAGCATATGATAATGGGACTAGGCAAGTCAACATCCATGATAGTATTGATAGTAATTGTAGTATTGATAGTAATTAATAACATCATTCATGTTTTTTACATGATATATGTAGTTACATATGGCATTTAAGATAATTCTGTCGGGGGGGAATGTCAGTGATCTAATAGCTAATAGGCACTGGGTTTATGGTTTACTTAGATTATATGATATCACCGCTTGAAGATGACAAACAGGCCTTAATGGTTGTGAGATTTGCCAAATATGAAATAAAAACAAATTTAAATCAGTAAATGAGATAATAACAGAAACAATATTGATTACATCATCTCTTCTCAACAACATTCTACACTGAACATCAATTGGTGAAATGTTAAACATAACCATATGTGTCCAAAGAGAAGAGGATCATGTTCCGTGTGATGGTTGATAGCCACATGATTTAAAAAAAATGTCAACCATAGAGGCCATGAACCTCTACTCTATAGCTAGACAGGACTATGTCAACACTTTTGACAAATAGATATTCAGTGAGGAGTGTTGATGACAAGGTGAAAATATTTTATGCAGCCCCTCTTTCCCCCTCTTTCTAAGCACATGACCCCCACTCTCTGTGCCAACACTCCTTCCCCCTCTACCACACTGAGGGGGTGTTAAAAGGAGTTGTATGTCCTCCTGTTTTGGCTTCATATCAGCTGAAGTTGAAGGGAGTGATGTGTCTTACAGTCGTGGCTGCATATCTACAGGAGTTGGAGAGATGAGGATTGCTTAGGCTGAGGTTAAGATGGTGGTGGCTGGGGTTCCAAAGATTAAAGAGCTTTGAGAGTGTGATGGAACATTTCAATTTGAACTTCAATAAACTCTCTGGGTCACATTTTGTTTGGTTGGCCTTGTACCTATCCATCTTTAAATTGTGCCTCTCATGTCACCATATGTCATCATGTTGCTGTTATACAGTGCTGTGAGGTTATCTAAATGCCTATATATCCTTTCATTAATTAAAGCATTTTGAGCATGCAGGGCACCCAGTATATTTTGGAATGATCTTCTTGCTGCAGAAATTGAAACACGTCATCCATTTTGACTTGTGGAGGGGTTGGAGGTCTGTCCTGGGATGTATTGGGCATTTCAATAGGAGGAGGTGAAAATGGTGGAGGTGGTGGTGATGGTGGAGTGGGGCTCCTGAGGAGCCAGCATTATGAGTTACACAGGTGGCAGTGGGCCTGGTTATTCCTGGCTCCAGTATATGGAAGGAGGTTGACATGGATGCAGTGTTTGTACCTGGTAGAAGGTAGGGGTGGTGGTGGAGGAAGAGAAAAAAAAGAGTTGTGAAAAGAGTGACAAACAGTGTATGAGTTAATATTATTACATGCACATTTGGTTGCTGTGTGTTTCTGTATACTTGACATCATGGTCACCTCAGATATAATTGGCTTTAGTGATTGTATTACATCAGTGTCCCTCAATTCTAGTCTTCAGGGGCCACCAACACTTCACATTTAAGGTATATCCCTGCTTGTGTACAGGTGAGCTAACCAAAGTCTTAAATAGAGTTACTGCAAAAGCAAGGACATACATAAAATGTGAAGTGTTGGTGGCCCCTGAAGACTGGAGTTGAGGAACACTGTACACACACAGATGAAGCTCTTTATAATGAGCTTTGTTGATCATGTTGATCAAAATATGTCATCCTCCTACAGTCTAAAGTCTAGAGATCATGAGTACACATGCTGCTGAATCTGACGTCCAGTGAATAATATGTGACCATTTTACAGCAATAGTTGTTAACATGCTGATGAGATATGGTCCAGGAAAGGCTAGTACCTGACACAGCACATGCAGTCCTCCAGAGTGTATATCTGCATATGCTGCAGTGGGCACACACATACATGTACTCTCTATTGGATGTTACACCACTCTAAATCTTAAAGATGAACCTTAACCCCTCTTTTTAGAAAATCAAATGAGTAGGTGATCAGGATAAATCCTGAGCTTCTTATGCATGCTGTGTGGGTTACTGACTAGTTGGTTAAAAGGATTCCATCACATCTTTGTTTCAGAGGTGTGGAAAGAACCTAAGAACCATTCATCAAGTTGCTAATTTTGTTTTACTAGAATTTCTGGTGTTATTTACAAATCTAGATACACTGCAAAAAAGATTGAAAGGATGAAAAATATTTTATAATTGTTATATTTAGTGCTAAAATTTTTAATTATTGCCATTGCACATTAAACTTGGTTAATGAAAAACTTGGTCAAAGAGATAGATCCAAATTATGCTGGTTTTTACTTTTAAAAAAAGTTCTAAGAACAATTGAGACTAAAGTCGAAGAAAGGGAATTGATGAATGATAAACATTCTTGAAAGCCCCTAAACAAAATGGAAGAAGCTGCATGGTCATCATTAAAAGTAACCAAGTAAAGAAATCAATATTATTTTCTGAAACTAGAAGGTAGACAAAATATTTAGTTTTTTACGACACTTTTTCACAACACTGGTGCTATAGTGATGAGCATGGAGACAGCCTTAATCAACATATCCCTGCCATGGAAAAGTAGTACCAGGGCAAATTGACTCCTAAATGCTGGCTGATTACTGCTGCATGCTTAAGGTGGATATTTCACAACCAAAGTACAACAGAAAAATATCAGTAGCAAATGTGTTTCTTGTGAAATAAGAATAATTTTAATATAAAAATATGAATCACTTAAAAACCTTGGGTTTAGAAATAAATCTAAAGAGGTCCTCTCTTGTCCAGACTTAAAGTTATATTATAAAGCAGACCAACTCTCCTTCCTTCCAATAGCCCACTCTAAGAACATCAACCTGCCTGGATCTTTATTAAAAATCATTCTATGTATCCGTATAAGTGGGATACACTCATTTGGCTAGACAAATTCCCCCTTCCATTACAAAATGTGTCAAACCTCATAATTAGAAATATGCAGCCTTATTAAATTGCGATTCAGACAATTGAATAGGGAATATAAGCACAGAGCATATTTTTTTTACAAACATTTTTAGTTAGTGACAACCTTGCTTTTGAATAGAAATTCACTAACTAAAAACTTCTATAAAATAAAAATGCTCTGTGCTAATATAGAACCCTATTCAATTGGCTGAATCGCAATTTAATAAGGCTGATAATATCTTGCTGAAAGTGGGCTCTCTGGTACACCACACTATATCCTAACTCATCTCAACTAACCCCCTTACTCCCTTACCCTCTAAACCCAAATGATATGTCAGTTACACCTCAACATTGCTGGAATATAAATGACTTAAATAACTTAGGCTAAGTTATAGCCATCTTGTTACATTTGAGGAACTTAGGGATGAATATGACCTTCTCGTCCAGGAGCACTACAATTGTTACAAGTATAGACATTTTGTCAACACACTGATCTGTACTAAAGGTATACCCAAACATAACTGGATATCTAAAAATTTGCAAGACCTTCCCCTCACGAAGGGTATAATAGGAGGTACTTATATTTGATATGATATATTTAACTCCACCGCTACGGAGATAAAAGATAAGTTTATGATAGATTGGGAAACAGCCCTCAATCTAGATTGGGCTTCATCTGACTGGGAGAAATATTTGTCTAACACTTTCAGTGGTTCCCTCAGTTATTCCATTCTAGAGACCTCCATTAAAGGTCTCCACTGTGCTTACTTCACCCCTGGGAGACTAGCTAAATGGAAGAAATTAGAAAACATAAACAGTTTTAGAGGATGCCTGATGCTCTTTTCCCCCTATTTCGTGGCACTGCCCAAAAGTGAAGCAAATATGAAACAATATTAGTCAACTATAATCTGATTTGTTTCACTCGTCTATTAACTTAACGGCAGAAATGTGTCATTTGGGGATGCCTGTTATTACACTTTCTACCCCTAAATATAAACGTATTAACTATTTAACCTTTGCTACAAAAAGCCACATTGCCAGGAACCGGAAATCCAATAAGCTAGATTTTATTGGTATCTAAGACAAATTTCATTTTGTAGCAGTTAATAAAAGGATACCTCATTCTTTAGCAGATACAATGCAAACATTTCTGGATATTTGGGGTCCCTGGTTTGAATACACAGATTTACTTTTTTTGATTATCTAGCAGTTTTATTTACTACTTGTGTTAGATTCTTGCGGGCTTGGGAGTGGGACCACTGGGGAAAACACACAAAGAAGACAAACTGAACCTAGGACAGTTAAGTAAAAATACAATACAAAAAACGCTATAAGTTTAGGACCATAGGTTTATAATTGTTTTGTATTGTTTTATTTAATTTAATTATGTTTCATTATGTTTTTTTACTACCTCTCATTAAAGTGAGAAAATAGAACTTATTTTTGTTAGATCAGTAACTACTATATACTATTTTCTTATACCCCACAATAAATTCCAGCTTGGAATGTTTTTTTTTTTCTTTTTAGATATTTAATGTAAAGCTGAGGTAAATACTAGAAAAATAATAAAAAAAAGACAAAAGACGGACCTCATAATCTTTGTAAAACAAAGTAATTAATACAAAATACATTGTAATGTATTAATCATATTGTTAATATATCTCACGTTTGCTTTAAACGTGAGATATAGTAACAATATGAGCAGTTGAGGCATTGAAGCACGCGGGACTTAGGCTGAAATGAGAGCCGAAGTTGAGGCACGCAGGACTTAGGCTGCAAGCAATTGAGGAACACATGAATTAGGCTGCAAGGAATTAAGGAATGAAGGACTTAGAAAAAAAAATTCCGACCTCGGAATCTCTGTGTCAAAAAAAATGAGACCTCGGAAAAATATGAATTTAACGGCCGTACAGTCGAAATCGAAAAACAAACTCACAAACAGCACAGGGGGAGAGCCAGGAAGCCTGTGAGTGAAGTTGCAAGTTAATTTAAGGCATATTTGGCATTTTTTAAACATTAGAAATTGCCTAATTGAGAAAAAAATGGCGGCTGAAAAAATTAGATCGTAGGGCGTAACTCGCACGGACACGTACCATTTTAAAAAAAGACCATTACGACGGACGCAAAATGCTCACAAGGCAGGTAAGATTTAGACAATTGGCGCCATTTTATAACACAAACTTGCAAATAACAACATTACATATCTGAAATGGCGGTTTTCCCGCCTAAACAAACGGTTTTGCCTCGCGCAATCAGCCTATATTTACTGAAGTTTGCACATTTCTAAAACTTTATCCTCAGGTGATGAAGAGTGCAACTGTACATTTTCTGTTGCTGGAAAATCCAAATAGATTGTTAGCTCTTCAGGATATTGATTGCTGGATATTAAGTACAAATAGGTAAAGTATATTAATTTAATAATTAATTAATTATGATAAAAAAATTAAATAATTACTAGTAAAAAAAAATAATATGCTAAATCTCATATTTTCCACTGCCCTTAATTTAAGAATACATAAAAGTAAACATCATACTTTCATTGATTAAGGAATTAATCAATTAATGTAATTTTACAGTTTGCTAATCTCTGCACCTGCCTGAACACAGAGTGTGAGCTCTGCATCATTTCATCTTCAGTTACATCAACTTTACAGGTATATGATTTAATGATGCCCTTCTTTAGGAAAACATGATTAAGTATTTTTGTTTTGCATTGATGACAAATATTGATTAATTAATTAATGTAAATTAATTTAATTATTAATTATTAATTAATAATTTGAAAAAAATAATACTATTTAGAATGACCTTATTAATAAATACAAAGATGCTTAGCTAATTACCATTTAATGTATGCCAATTAAACATCATACATTGATGAATTAATTAATTAATTAATTAATTAATTGAATCCAAAAATTCAAAATTCTTTTCAGGTCATTTTACAGTTTGCTCATAGCTCTTTGTGTTTGGATATGAAATTTACATTGTAATGATGTCTTCCTTTAGAAAAACATGATTAGCTCTTTATGTTTTGCGTTGATGATAGTTAGTGATTAATTAATGTATATTCATTTATTAATTAATTCTTAATTAATTATTTTAAAGAAATGTAATTTTACAATGACCTGATTTATCAATACCTATATGCTTAGCTCTTTATGTTTGTATGTATGCCAATTAAACATCATGCTTTCATTGATTAATTAATGAATTGAATACAAACATTAAAAATACTTTTCATGACATTTTACAGTGTGCTCATCTCTGCACCTGCCTGAACACAGAGTGTGAGATCTGCAGCATTTTATCTGCAATTACATCAACTTTACAGGTGTATGATTTAATGATGCCTTTCTTTATGTAAACAGCATTACATATTTTTGTTTTGCATTGATGACAGTTATTGATTAATTAATTAACATATATTCATTTATTAATTAACTAATAAATAATAATTTATAAATACAAAAATAGAATTATCTTATTTATAAATGCATAGATGCTTAGCTATTTACCTTTTAATGTATGCCAATAAATACATCATACATTGATTAATTAATTCATTGAATCCAAAAAATTAAAATCCTTTACAGGTCATTTTACAGTTTGCCCATAGCTCTTTGTGTTTGGATATGAAATTTACATTGCAATGGTGCCGTACTTTAGGAAAACATGATTAGCTCTTTATGTTTTGCATTGATGACAGTTAGTGATTAATTAATTAACAAATATTCATTTATTAATTACTTATTAATTAATTATAAAAATTTTTTTACTTTTTTACAATTACCTTATTTATCCATATGTATATGCTTAGCTCTTTATGTTTTCATGTATGCTAATTAAACACCAGACATTGATTGATTAATGAATTAATTTAATGAAAAAAATACAAATGCCATTCAGGTAATTTGACTGTTTCATTACAGCTCTTTAGGTTTTGCATTGATGACAGTTAAAAACAATATGTACAATAAATAACACATTATATCTTACAGATTTTAAGAAAGGCCACAACTACAAGACCATCACAAAAAGGACAAGAACATCCAATAACAGGTCAGTCAAAAATAAATATTAGTAATGTTATGATTGCCATTGTTTGCTATATAAGAAAACATTACAATTTAATCTAAAACGCCTATATTTACAATTACAGATTTCAATGGCGGACAACGAAGAAGAAAAGAAAGAACGGAAAAGAAGAATGGCAAGGGAACGGAAGCAAAGATGTAAAGATGCACAGTCGCCTGAGACTTCACAAAGATTAAGAGAAGAAGACCATTACAGACTTGCCAATAAAAGAAAAATTACTGAAAAAGCACAAACTGAATGTGATGGAGCTACAAAGAAAGAAAAAGTAAAAAACATAATCAGCCTTATTAAATTTCAATTTGGGCTATTGAACAGGGCTCTATATAAGCACAGAGCATATATTTTTTACAGAAGTTTTAGTTAGTGAAGACCTTGCTTTTGGATAGAAGTTCACTAACTAAAAACTTCTGTAAAAAAATATGCTATGTGCTTATATAGAATCCTTTTCAATTGCCTGAATCGCAATTTAATAAGGCTGTAAGGTCTGTGAAACATTGCCTAATGACCAAATATTGCCAAATGACACAAAATGTTGATATACATGACACCAATCTTGATATACTGTACATGACACCAATGTTCATATACAAAGTTGTAGTGATATCTATGTTCAGGAAACTCAGGATAGTCCATTCTTTACATTACTACCAGTAGAGAATTATTATTGTGGATTACTCAATGGGGTTTGTCAGTTTTGTGGGGCCTATAATTTTCTCAAGGAAAGACATTAGTTGTTGTCAGAAAGGAAAGGTAAGACTTCCAAAAAGACAAACATTTCCAGAAAATTTAAAAAGTATAATGAGTGGTCCTACATTTCAAAATGATAGCAATGAAAAAAACAAAAAAATTACGGTTTTATAACAGTGCAATTTAATTTGCTTCAATGGGTGCAACATTAGCAGAAAATGTCCCAGGACATGTTCCTTACTGTTTTAAAGTACAAGGAAAAATTTACCAGTGATCTTCATATTTACAACCACAAGCAAGAGAGCAAAGGAAATTTGCACAGTTAGATACAATGGAAGCTGTTGAACAACGAATGACGCTACCTGAAAATAAACAATGCTTGCCCATCACCTTTAAACAGTTGGATAACATTATGGCCAACAACCTATATAGTCAAGTAAACAAAAAATTGGCAGAGGTTGAAAAAGAACAACAGGCACATGCTCAAATTAATCAATTGCCAATGCCAAGAGTAAATATGTTTCTGAAAAGAGATTGCAATACTGATCAAAGACGGTATAATCTCCCAACAGTAAATAATGTTGCCATGGTCTTTAAAAATGATGATGGTAAACCACCATTTCAACAGGATATTAAAATATATCCACGCAATGAAGAGCAACCATTTATAAACATACATATATTAAGTAGAAAATTTGAATCCAATGACATATCCCATTTTCTTTCCAAATGAGTCAGGATGGCAACCAAAATTACAATTGCAAAGTTATCCCAATAGTAAAGTTCTTGTTAGAAACAATATTTCTATGAGAGAATATAACGTGGCACAAACTGCTATTCAGGATCATTTGAATCTTATTTTATGTGGGTGGAAACTCACACAACAATAATCTAAATGTTATCTTAATTTCAACAAAATAAGCTTTGCTTAGAACAATATTATGGATTGATGGATTATGACGCTGAATTCGTTACCAACAGAAACATTCCAGCTGGAAGATAAATCAATTTGCCATCTTCCTGTCAAGGATCGCCTTGGAATATGCGAGAAAGATGATGCCATGGGTATTGGGACTAAATTTGGAAAACCAGATATATTCATTACATTCACATGTAATCCACAATGGTCAGAGATCAAGAAACATTTTCAACTTGGCCAAAATATGTCTGGTTGTCCAGATTTAGTGCCTAGAGTATACAAAATAAAACTAAATACATTAATATATGATATAACTAAAGCATAGTTATTTGGGAAATGTGTGGCTTTTATTTATACCATTGAATTTCAAAAGAGAGGCCTGCCACAAGCACATATACTTTTAATCCTACAAGAAAAAGATAAAAAGAATACTGCAGAGAGAGTGGATTTAGTGATTAGTGTTAAACTGCGACATCCACAAAAATATTCCAAACTTTATGACATTGTAACACACTGAATGATTCATGGTCCTTGTGGAGATATAAATGCTAATTCACCATGTATGGAAAATAAAGAATGCACAGAAGAGTTCCCAAAACAATTTCAAATGCAAACTTATGTGATGGATACCCTTTATATAAAAGAAGAGAAGGACAAACTGCTATTATTCATGGCTAAAAGGTCGATAATAGATATGTAGTTCCATATAATCCACATTTGCTGATGAAGTACAATGCACACATAAATGAGGAAGCTTGCCCTTCTATCAAATCCATAAATATATATACAAATGATATGATGCAGCAATAGTTGTTGTGCAAGGAGCTCAAAATGAACAAGACAATCCAATTTTACATGATGAACTTTCATGCTATTCAGATGCTCGCTATGTCAGTGTTCCAGAAGCAATGTAGCATCTGAAATTTAAGATACATGATTGGTCACACGCTGTGTATCGATTAGCTGTACATTTGCCATAAAGTCAATTTGTTTGCTTTACTGCAGGGAATGAAAGAAATACCATAGCCCAACACTTACTACTTGATTTCAATTAAATTGCAATGACAGTGAGGCCAGACAATTTTTATACATTGAGATTCCGTATTACTATGTATTCGCAAATGGCCAATGGCGACAACGAAAAAAAGATACAAATAAAATGATGCCCAGTATTTATACCGTGAGTCCAAGAGACATTGTCCGTTTCAGTTTAAGATTACTTCTTTTACATGTTCCCTGTGCACAAAGTTATGAACATTTACGCACAGTGAATGACATAGTTTATAATATTTTCCAATTAGCTGCAAGACATCAAATCTTCCTGGCAGATGATATGCAATGGGATAAATGCCTAGAAGAAGCCACACTATGTCAAATGCCAAAGCAAATGAGAGAACAATTTGCATTAATTTGCATCTTTTGCACTGTACCTGATGCATTAGCTTTGTGGGAAACATTTAAATTAAATATGTGTGAATACTTTTTAAAATGTTACAATGAGACCATTGCACAATTAAAAGGATCAATGTAAATTCAAGAAGTCTTTCATTGTCATGGATTAAATTGTGCAAATTTTAATCTGCCTGATCCAGGACACATAGATGACACTGAGCTTGAAAACCAAGAAACCTAAGAAATAATTGCAAGTTTAAATTAATTATAATTGCAAGCATTTAATGCCAACACAAATGTAATGGATGGTTATATGCTCAAAGAGCATTATTTCTATTTAGATGGACCTGGTGGCTCCGGAAAAAAGTATCTATATAATTTATTGATGAGTTTTATTCAAGCACAAGGTCAAATAGCACTGCCATTTGCAACAACTGGAATTGCAGCACTTTTGTTAGAAGTTGGTAGAACTGTGCATAGTGGATTTAATCTGCCAGTTCCCATTCTAGAATTCTGAATTCATTACAAGCCAAAAAATGTAAAAAAAAGTAAATTAATTATAATAGATGAGGCAACAATGATGTTGTGTCATGCCCTGCAATCTATTGATCAATTATTAAAAGAAGTTATGGATAATGATTTGCCATTTGGTGGAAATGTGATGTTGGTAGGAGAAGATTTTAGGAAAACATTACCTGTTGTGCCACATGGAAATAGGACTGACATCATCAAAACATGTATAAAGACAAGAAAAGTGTGGAAAATATTTACACACCTTAAACTGGGAATAAATATGAGATCTCAAGACCAAAATTAATTCAATGGTTGGCTAATTCAAAGTGGAGAAGGAAAACATCCAAAAATAACTAATCTACCTGATAATGCTGTTGAAATTCAGTCAGATATGATTTGCAAAGAATCACTAATATCAGCAATCTTTAATAATGACGATTACTCAGACATTGCAAACAAAGTGATATAAACATTAAAAAATATTTCAGTGCAGATTCGGTTCTGGCTGATGACAAAGACAGTGAATCTAACTTTAGTATGGAATTTATAAAAAAAAATTAACTTCCTCTGGAATGCCACCAAATATTTTGCAACTGAAAAAACGGGCAATAGTCATGCTACTGAGAAATATGATTACCAAAAAAGGACTTTATAATGGGACCAGATTAATAGTGCCGGATTTAAGAGAACATTTAATACATGCAGAAATTATGAATGGTACCCATAAAGGTGAACTAGTTTCTATACCAAGAACTGATTTGGCTCCAAGTGAGAGTGGTTTGCCTTTTTCCTTCAAAGGAGACAGTTGCAGTTTATATTGAAAAAAACAAAATCAGGGTGATTTATTAGATGATAGCGGAATTTTTACAAAAAACATTGTCCACTATGAGGTGCTGTAACTTAAATTACAAAAAGGATTACAATACAACAAATGTACAAAAAAAGCACAAATTCACAACAAAAACACCATCAAACAGAGAGAACAGTGGTTTTATTTTAAAGACGAACTTTGATGCCACTCAGACTCTTTATAGGGGACCACTATTTCACAAAGGAAACTCTATATAATGGCAAAAAACATAGAGAACAGTGGTTTTAATTCCAGGATGAACTTTGATGACACTGCGACTCATTTTAAAAGGACCACTATTTCACATAGGAAACTATATGTGCCATTTTCAAAAACTACAAGAATAACAAAAGAAAAAGTGAAAAAAAAAAACAACAACAATATCCCATAGACAAAGTAAAATATTGGAATGTCTTGGAAGAGGCCTTTTGGCAGGATAGGCTCCACAAAACAGTTACGTTGTGTTTTCTTACTATTACACTTTAAGTTAAGTTACATTAAGTTACTGTTTGTAATGTTAAAATTGTATTTTACAAGGTGTGAAAAGTTTTTTCATTGTATGTAATTAAGGGTTCATGTTAGTAGGAGGATGGTCATTTCTTGGAAAATTGAAATGTATAATTAAATAGAGAGTATTGATACAGGAAGTAATCTGATCGCCAGTTACTGGGGTCAGGAAGATTTTTTTTTTTTACCCTTTGACACAATTGGATAAGTTTCACTGGGGGGTTTTCTGTTTGCCTTCCTCTGGATTCAATACCTATGTGGTTTACCAGTAGTTGAACTACAAGTTGCATGTTATAAAGCATTATGTAATGGTTTACAATAGCCAGTCATACAAAGTTGACCTATTGTTATATTACTCCTGCATAGCTGACAATTAAAAAGGTTAATATTGTTAAAAAATGGATAGTTTACCAGTTCTTGAACTACAAGTTGCATGTTGAAAAAATAAACACATTTACTATAATTGTTGTACTTCTTCGTAAATAACAAAAAGGCTAAGAGTGTCAGAGACTCACATTGTGTGGCAAACAGCATTTCAAGTCTAACAATTTTATTGCCGTCATTTGTGACGAGCAAGTCGCTAGTTTATACATAAATGCTAACGTGTTCGGAGAACAAAAAGCTGATAGATTCATAAAATTCAGCTATGAAGGACTGTGGTATATCTCCATCTACGGTAAACCTTTAAGCCGATCCTCTTCAATATTCATTAAGATTCCTATTTTTATAAGAAGGTCTTCTGTATTCTCTGACTCCCCATTCACTTTTTTCATGGTGATGATATATTATTATTATTCAAGCACAGAAGCATCTTCAATACATTTCACAGGTACAATAGAAATATTATACATGTATCACATTTGCCCTTTTCATATGCATTGATACTAAACTTAAAGTGATTCTTAATGACTATTTTTTTCTGTCTGTACTTCTGGTGCCCTCTACTCTCTTTTAGTTCTGTAATTCCCTTCATGCTAATCACATATAATAGTTGTCAAACTGCGAGATGTCGTCACACTTTGCGAGCTCGCAAGAACTGCGTCCCTGTGATCCCTGTTGTCTCTTTTTCCCTCCTCTTCTCCATACCCTGTGTCTCACTTCCCCTCCTCCTCTCCTTAACCTGTGTCTCTCTTCCTCTCCTTCCCTGTGTCTCTCTTACCTTTTGCGTAAGAGAGACACAGGGAAGGAGAGGAAGAGAGACACAGGTTAAGGAGAGGAGGAGGGGAAGTGAGACACAGGGTATGGAGAAGAGGAGGGAAAAAGAGACACAGGGATCACAGGGACGCAGTTCTTGCGAGCTCGCAAAGTGTGACGACATCTCGGGGAAATTATGACATTATATCTGTAAACTGGATTTTTTTTTTTGAGAGAGAATGGATCTTCAAAGTGTAAGCACTACACTATTACCCCTTACTATACCCCATTAACTCAATCCTGGGCCTATTTAACCCTAACAGTACCTATGTAACCCTAACCGGGCCTGTTGAAACCTAGCTGGGCCTATTTGACCCCATCAAAGCCTATTTAACACAGTTTATTATGGTGGTCTATACAGACCCTCATAAGCCTCTATTTAACCCCATCACTCCCATAAGGGTACCCAAGGACTAAGTAGAAACACTACACTACAATATACCCCCCGATAAACCATTACATCTAAAATAACCCCCTTCTACACTGACCTATTAACACCTACACTACCTATCAACATTACCTATCTACCCCCTAATAAACCCCCCACCTCACTAATTACAAAAAAATAAAAAAAACTGAGTTACAGAAAATAAAAAATCTACATTACAGAAAATAAAAAAACCTGTCACAAAAAATAAAAAATCAACATTACAGAAAATAAAAAAAAACTACATTACAACCCCCCCACTACAGAAAAAAAAAATGACACACCTGAAAAGGAAATACATACAAATTATATACATTACATTACAATACAAATAAAATAAAATACAATATCTCCCTATCTAAAATTCATTAAATCTTATCTAACATACATACCCCACTATCTAAAATACATTAAATCCTATCTAAAATACATACATACCCCCCTATCTAAAATACATTAAATCCTATGTAACATACATACAGACCTCTATCTAAAATATATTAAATCCTATCAAACATTCATGCATACCCCTCTATCTAAAATACAATAAATGCTATCTACATACAAAAACCCTAAATCTAACCTAAAAAATAATCAAAAATATTCTACTCACCTTTCCAGCATGTCCCTGTCCTTCTTATTTTCTTCTCCAGTGCAGCCCCTGCTAAATGTAAACATTACATTAGTACTAAATACATAAACACAAAATAAAATAAACATGAAATATATTCAACTTACCTCCGTGCTATGTCCTTGTGCTCCTCCTCTTCTGCCCTGGCTGGGCCCTGGAAGAATCTGCAGCCTAAAAAAAAAAAACTAACAGAGGATGCTAATAAGCCTCCTAGAGCTTTTTCCGGAAGAAAATTGGCAATGGTGCCTTCTGATTGGCTTAAAACGCTGTCAACCAAATTTCAGCCAATCAGAAAGTGCCAAGGTGTCAGCCAAACAGAATGGGATACACCCCCATATCATATTCTGATTGGCTAATGCACCTGTCAATCTTTTTAAAACAAATCAGAAGGCTTTATTGCCTTCCGCCGATTACATTCTGATTGGCTGCAGTCTAATTGACAGTGACAACAGCCAATCATAAGGTTCTATTCCCTTCATCCACATGGGATGATTGACTGAAGACATCTGCACCTTCTGATTGGCTGTAATCTGTTTGACAGTGATAACAGCCAATCAAAAGGCACAGATGCCTTCAGCCAATCACTCCATGAGGGTGTATCCTGTTGTGATTGGTTGAAGGGAATAGCACCTTCTGATTGGCTGTTGTCACTGTCAATCAGATTACAGCCAATCAGAAAGTGCAGATGGTTTAAAAAAAGATTGACAGGTGCATTATCCAATCAGAATGAGATATGGGGGTGTAGCCCATTCTGATTGGCTCACACCTTGTGAACTTCTGATTGGCTAACATTTGATTGACAGCGTTTTCAGTCAATCAGAAGGCGCCATTACAAATTTTCTTCCGGAAAAGGCTCTAGGGGCCCCATTAGCCTCTGAGTTTTTTTTTCTGTTTTAATTTTAGAGCGCAGATTCTTCCAGGGCCCAGCCGGGGCAGAAGAGGAGGAGACCGGGGACATTGCAAATTGCTGAATGCCGCTATTGTCTTCTAATTTAATAGAACTGTAAGAGTTCTATTAATTTGTTAAGAAGAAAGTAAACAAATAAGCAATGTCAATACCACAGTTGTTTTAGTATTTGTCAAATTAATGCAATCTCTTTGTCACTGTGTAGTATTTTTAAGATTTATGTTTATACATTTTTGCAGTCATTGACAAAAGTAGGAGGAAGTGAACAATGTAATCATTTTGGTTTATACAATGTTCTGACTCCTTTTCAAAGGCTTAATAACTATTCATTCCATGTCATATGTTAGACAGCTAGGAATGAAAGAATGGTGAGAATATTAATGTGTTTATCATATATCTGTCTAGTCAAGATACATGACTGTGGCTGCTGCCAATAAGGAGTATCAGAATTTCTTATGTAATTCAAGAATGTAAACCAATTTAATGCAATCAAGACTAGAGACCAAACTAATCCCAGGATATAGCCACATTAGAGTAATTTACCATTTTCCTTTTTTATTCTATAGCTGTAATAACATTTAATTAAGACAAATGGATGTAGTATATACTTTAGTACACATTCATTTTTAATAATTCTACTAGTGATATTATTTGGTACTCATGCGTTATCTTTTGAAAGCCTTTGTATATATTAAAAGGGGATAACACAGAACCATTCCCATTATTATTTTATTACAAATATTTTATTTCAATTTATAGTATAGATTTTCTGAGTCAGAATGTCCGACGTGAGCCATTTCTTGTTCTTTCAGAAAATGAATCTTTAAAGCATTTGTCCAAAGGCATACTTAGCTTAGCATAAGTATTGATTGCTTAAAACACTTTAGGGGATGCATTCCTTAATGATGTCAAAACACACTACAGAATAATGCTTGGATTATTTTTCCATTAGATATAGTGCTACGCTTACATGATAGTTTCTATTTGTTTTTACTAGAGAAAGCAGCATTAACCTGCCCTGTTGAATGTGCAGGACTCATGCCTGCAGGTAGCAAGATATTCTAAAACTCATCACTGTTTCTTCACTTGTCATATCAGCAGGTTCTTCTGCAAGAAAAACATTCTGACTGAGTAAGCCTGAAGTAGACAATGCTTAATTTTCCATTACAAAATGTTGTAGAATTGAAAATATATTGTGCTAGAAGGCATTTATTCTGTCAGCATCTCATTAACCTAACATGATGTTTACTTTTTTGTTAGCTTTATTGAGTGAGCTAATTATGTAGGTGCCTTACATCCAAAGCAGTTAGCATTTAATTTTGCTATACATATAATCATGAACTAAGTGTATGTACTAAAAGAAAACGAATACATGCTTATAAATAATCAGATCCCAGAAAAGTCACCCAAAATGCTTAAGAAATGCATAAGAAATAATCACCAGTGCAAAGAAGCTCTCAATACATTTGCACATTCATAAAAAATATTATTACTAAATTCAATATAGTGGCATAGGACTCCTTATGGTAAATGAACTGCACTTCAAAAGGGATAACACATATTTGCAGAACAGAACAAAACCCATGGAGTTAGAATGATAATGGACAATAATACTTAAGATGACACCATGACACTTATACTTGCTACACCTATAGAGGAGTTTCAAAACCAGAAACAATTATGGCATTATGGCACTATGACAGCATTGAGTCTAAACTTGATAAAAAAAAACAATCTTTTCCACCAAAAACACAACATCACATATATAGTTGTGAGCATACGAGCTTGCTTAAGTCGTTGCTCACGCTTACGAGGGCCGCAGTTGCTGGCATGGAGCGCCAAGGCGCTCCATGCCAGCAACTGAGGCCCTCCTGGTCACCAACTTCACCCTGAATCACTGTATTTACCTGCTTGCAGGCTCGCTACGGCCCCTCGCGTCGCACTAATAAGGAACTGGAAGTGGGTGTGCCAGAACTCACTGCACAAAACTTCAAGTCCCAGAATGCTCAGCAGCACAAGCAGTAGCCACTCAGCACATTAGGGGGCGAGTCAACTCACAACTCCTCCTGCACGCTCGCCGCTCTTAACTCCTCCCCCGCCACTCTTAACTCCTCCCCTGCCCATCGTAACTCCTCCCCTGTTGTGCTTAACTCCTCCCCGGCTGCTCTCAACATCTACCCCCAGATGCTCTCAACTCCTCCCCCCTGCTGCTCTCAACTCCTCCCTGGGGAGGGACCGGCATGCATTCTGGGGACTGAGGTGAGAGAGACAGCCTGGAGGGAAAGAGAGACAGCCTGGAGGGAAAGAGAGACAAGAGGGACAGAGAGAAAGCAGGGACACAGACAGAGAGAGACAGGAGGGACACAGACAGAGAGAGACAGGAGGGACACAGACAGAGAGAGACAGCAGGGACACAGACAGAGAGAGACAGGAGGGACACAGACAGAGAGATACAGGAGGGACATAGAGAGAGACAGGAGGGACACAGACAGAGAGACAGCAGGGACACAGACAGAGAGAGACAGCAGGGACACAGACAGAGAGACAGCAGGGACACAGACAGAGAGAGACAGGAGGGACACAGACAGAGAGAGACAGCAGGGACACAGACAGAGAGAGACAGGAGGGACATAGAGAGAGACAGGAGGGACACAGACAGAGAGACAGCAGGGACACAGACAGAGAGTGACAGCAGGGACACAGACAGAGAGACAGGAGGGACACAGACAGAGAGACAGCAGGGACACAGACAGAGAGAGACAGCAGGGACACAGACAGAGAGAGACAGGAGGGACACAGACAGAGAGAGACAGGAGGGACACAGACAGAGAGAGACAGGAGGGACACAGACAGAGAGAGACAGGAGGGACACAGACAGAGAGAGACAGGAGGGACACAGACAGAGAGACAGGAGGGACACAGACAGAGAGAGACAGCAGGGACACAGACAGAGAGACAGGAGGGACACAGACAGAGAGAGACAGGAGGGACACAGACAGAGAGAGACAGGAGGGACACAGACAGAGAGAGACAGCAGGGACACAGACAGAGAGAGACAGGAGGGACACAGACAGAGAGAGACAGGAGGGACACAGACAGAGAGAGACAGGAGGGACACAGACAGAGAGAGACAGGAGGGACACAGACAGAGAGAGACAGGAGGGACACAGACAGAGAGAGACAGGAGGGACACAGAGAGAGAGACAGGAGGGACACAGAGAGAGACAGCAGGGACACAGACAGAGAGAGACAGCAGGGACACAGACAGAGAGACAGGAGGGACACAGACAGAGAGAGACAGGAGGGACACAGACAGAGAGAGACAGGAGGGACACAGACAGAGAGAGACAGGAGGGACACAGACAGAGAGAGACAGGAGGGACACAGACAGAGAGAGACAGCAGGGACACAGACAGAGAGAGACAGCAGGGACACAGACAGAGAGAGTCAGGAGGGACACAGACAGAGAGAGACAGCAGGGACACAGACCGAGAGAGTCAGGAGGGACACAGACCGAGAGAGTCAGGAGGGACACAGACCGAGAGAGACAGGAGGGACACAGACCGAGAGAGACAGGAGGGACACAGACCGAGAGAGACAGGAGGGACACAGACCGAGAGAGACAGGAGGGACACAGACAGAGAGAGAGACAGGAGGGACACAGAGAGAGAAAGAGACAGGAGGGACACAGACAGAGAGAGACAGGAGGGACACAGACAGAGAGAGACAGGAGGGACACAGACAGAGAGAGACAGAGAGAGACAGGAGGGACAGAGAGAGACAGGAGGGACAGGAGGGACAGAGAGAGACAGGAGGTACACGGATAGAGAGACAGGAGGTACACGGATAGAGAGACAGGAGGTACACGGATAGAGAGACAGGAGGTACACAGACAGAGAGTCAGGAGGGACACAGTCCGAGATAGACAGGAGGGACACAGACCGAGAGAGACAGGAGGGACACAGACCGAGAGAGACAGGAGGGACACAGACCGAGAGAGACAGAGAGAGACAGGAGGGACAGAGAGAGACAGGAGGGACAGAGAGAGACAGGAGGTACACGGATAGAGAGACAGGAGGTACACGGATAGAGAGACAGGAGGTACATGGATAGAGAGACAGGAGGTACACGGATAGAGAGACAGGAGGTACACGGATAGAGAGACAGGAGGTACACGGATAGAGAGACAGGAGGGACACGGATAGAGAGACAGGAGGTACACGGATAGAGAGACAGGAGGGACACGGATAGAGAGACAGGAGGTACACGGATAGAGAGACAGGAGGTACACGGATAGAGAGACAGGAGGGACACGGATAGAGAGACAGGAGGGACACGGATAGAGAGAGAGAGACAGTAGGGACACGGATAGAGAGAGAGAGACAGTAGAGACACAGAGAGAGAGAGAGACAGAAGGGACACAGAGAGAGACAAGAGGGACACAGACAGAGAGAGACAGGAGGGACACAGACCGAGAGAGACAGGAGGGACACAGACCGAGAGAGACAGGAGGGACACAGACCGAGAGAGACAGGAGGGACACAGACCGAGAGAGACAGGAGGGACACAGACCGAGAGAGACAGAGAGAGACAGGAGGGACAGAGAGAGACAGGAGGGACAGGAGGGACAGAGAGAGACAGGAGGTACACGGATAGAGAGACAGGAGGTACACGGATAGAGAGACAGGAGGTACACGGATAGAGAGACAGGAGGTACACGGATAGAGAGACAGGAGGTACACGGATAGAGAGACAGGAGGTACACAGACCGAGAGAGACAGGAGGGACACAGACCGAGAGAGACAGGAGGGACACAGACCGAGAGAGACAGGAGGGACACAGACAGAGAGAGAGACAGGAGGGACACAGAGAGAGAAAGAGACAGGAGGGACACAGACAGAGAGAGACAGGAGGGACACAGACAGAGAGAGACAGGAGGGACACAGACCGAGAGAGACAGAGAGAGACAGGAGGGACAGAGAGAGACAGGAGGGACAGGAGGGACAGAGAGAGACAGGAGGTACACGGATAGAGAGACAGGAGGTACACGGATAGAGAGACAGGAGGTACACAGACAGAGAGTCAGGAGGGACACAGTCCGAGATAGACAGGAGGGACACAGACCGAGAGAGACAGGAGGGACACAGACCGAGAGAGACAGGAGGGACACAGACCGAGAGAGACAGAGAGAGACAGGAGGGACAGAGAGAGACAGGAGGGACAGAGAGAGACAGGAGGTACACGGATAGAGAGACAGGAGGTACACGGATAGAGAGACAGGAGGTACATGGATAGAGAGACAGGAGGTACACGGATAGAGAGACAGGAGGTACACGGATAGAGAGACAGGAGGTACACGGATAGAGAGACAGGAGGTACACGGATAGAGAGACAGGAGGTACACGGATAGAGAGACAGGAGGTACACGGATAGAGAGACAGGAGGGACACGGATAGAGAGACAGGAGGGACACGGATAGAGAGAGAGAGACAGTAGGGACACGGATAGAGAGAGAGAGACAGTAGAGACACAGAGAGAGAGAGAGACAGAAAGGACACAGAGAGAGACAAGAGGGACACAGACAGAGAGAGACAGGAGGGACACAGACCGAGAGAGACAGGAGGGACACAGACCGAGAGAGACAGGAGGGACACAGACCGAGAGAGACAGGAGGGACACAGACCGAGAGAGACAGGAGGGACACAGACCGAGAGAGACAGAGAGAGACAGGAGGGACAGAGAGAGACAGGAGGGACAGGAGGGACAGAGAGAGACAGGAGGTACACGGATAGAGAGACAGGAGGTACACGGATAGAGAGACAGGAGGTACACGGATAGAGAGACAGGAGGTACACGGATAGAGAGACAGGAGGTACACGGATAGAGAGACAGGAGGTACACGGATAGAGAGACAGGAGGTACACGGATAGAGAGACAGGAGGGACACGGATAGAGAGACAGGAGGTACACGGATAGAGAGAGAGAGACAGTAGGGACACGGATAGAGAGAGAGAGACAGTAGGGACACAGAGAGAGAGAGACAGAAGGGACACAGAGAGAGACAAGAGGGACACAGACAGAGAGAGACAGTAGGGACACAGACAGAGAGAGACAGTAGGGACACAGACAGGAGGTACACAGACAGAGAGAGACAGTAGGGACACAGACAGAGAGAGACAGGAGGTACACAGAGAGAGAAAGAGACAGGAGGTACACACAGAGAGAAAGAGACAGGAGGGACACAGAGAGAGAGAGACAGGAGGGACACAGACAGAGAGAGACAGCAGGGACACAGACAGAGAGAGACAGGAGGGACACAGACAGAGAGAGACAGCAGGGACACAGACAGAGAGAGACAGGAGGGACACAGGCAGAGAGAGACAGGAGGGACACAGACAGAGAGAGACAGGAGGGACACAGACAGAGAGAGACAGGAGGTACACACAGAGAGAGAGACAGGAGGTACAGAGAGAGAGAGAGACAGGAGGTACAGAGAGAGAGAGAGACAGGAGGGACACAGACAGAGAGAGACAGGAGGGACACAGACAGAGAGAGACAGGAGGGACACAGACAGAGAGAGACAGGAGGGACACAGAGAGAGAAAGAGACAGGAGGGACACAGAGAGAGACAGGAGGGACACAGACAGAGAGAGACAGGAGGGACACAGAGAGAGACAAGTGTATGGTGAACCCCTGACCTCACGTTCTTTGGGCCTCATTCAAATGCGATTTGGCCAATTGAATAGAGCTCTATATAAGCACATAGCATATTTTTTTTACAGAAGAGTTTAGTTAGTGAAGACCTTGCTTTTGGATAGAAGTTCACTAACTAAAAACTTCAGTAAAAAAAATATGCTAATCACAATTGAATGAGGCCCGTTGTCAGTATCACATATATAGTTGTGAGCATGCGAGTTGTTGCTAATGCCGCGGCCCTCGCAAAGAGAGGGCACTGGGCGAGAGCCTCAGTTGCTGGCATGGAGCGCCGATAACACGACACACACATTACGACACTCACAAACAACATACCACACACGTTCACAAAATTAAAAACACAATACATACACACAGCACATACATAAAAACCTTACCTACACCAAGAGGGAGCACCCAGGACCTCAAAAATGCAACTTACACCTTCTTCATTTCACTCAAAATAAAAGAGTTTGGACAATAAAAAATTTGCTAAGCGCGAGAAAAAATGTCCGCCGAACAAAACGAAAACGAGGCTACACACGCAAACACCATACGAGACACGTTACCAGACATTACGACCTCGCAAACATCAGACACAACATGCCGACATACAAACATTTCAAACACAATAAATACACACAACACACACATAAAAAGCTTACCTACAGCAAGAGGAAGCATCCAGGACCTCAAAAAAACAAGTTACACCTTCATTTAAATAAAAATAATACACTTTACACACTAATGAAATTGCTAAGCGACAGAAAAAATGGCCGACAAAAAAAACGAAACGAGGCTACAGCACTCAACACGCAAAACACCACAAGAAACTCGCAAAACAACACACGAAACTCGAAAAACCCCACGAAGCACCGACGGATAATCCGCAAAGACGCATAACACAGATAACCCGCCATTTTACGCCAATGCGGAAGTACACGAGTACGCTAACGGTTTGGTCTCGCGCACTCACACTCTTACACTGCACACATTCAGCACGCTAACACAGCAGCTCCACACCACTAATGCTGCAGCAACATCAAAACAGATTGCCAGCTCTTCAACACAATGCTTCAAAATAGGTAAAGTATATTCATTTATTCATCTATTATATATTTTAGTATTACACACCAAACAGCATTAGCTACCTTACGATTTGATTGCCGTCATTTTTTGACGGGCAATTCGCTAGTGTAATTATAATGATCAACAAAGTAAGGAGAATGAGAAACTGTGGCACAACTTTAATCCAAAAGCAACACATTTTGCCATGTGAAGTTCTTTGCAATGTTTCAAAATTGAGAATTTTTGACAAATTAATGTTGAAACATTTCCGTTCAAAAATGTGTTATGTATTTGCCAGCAGTTTCATAAGTTAAAAATGTAAAGATTACCACTCCATGATGAAACAAAAATATGTTTAAACATTTTGAGTCTTAAAAGAATATAACAGCAGACATTAGAAATAAAACTTTTTCCTGATATATGGGTAAAATTGGTGAACATTATTCTGTGCTGATTTCAGACTCCTTTAAATGTTTATCATTAAAAGGTTTTAAATGATTCACATAATTATGGTAATATAATTGTATTACATAAAAATTAGATGTTAAATGTACCCAAAATGTAGCTGCTGAAGATTTTCTGCTGTACTTTGCCTCTGGAACATCTCTCCTGACAGTGCAGAAGTCGTCAGCCAATATAATGATACTACTGACTTAACCTTTTTGTTATCTACGAAGAAGTATAACAATTATAGTAAATACGTTTATTTTTTCAACATGCAATTTGTATTTCAAGAACTGGTAAAGCATCCTTTTTTAACAATATTAACCCTTTTAATTGTCAGCTATGCATGCATGATATAACAATGGATCAACTTTGTATGAATCAGTAGTTTAAACCATAAAATAATGCTTTTTAACATGCAACTACTGTTAAACAATTATTTTTTAACAATATTACCATTTTCAATTGTTAGCTTTGCAGGAGTAATATAACAATAGGTCAACTTTGTATGAATGAGTATTGTAAACCATGACATAATTCTTTGTAACATGCAACTTGTAGTTCAAATACTGGTAAACCACATAGATATTGAATCCAGAGGAAGGCAAACAGAAAAAACCCCAGTGAAACTTATCTAATTTGTGTCACAGGGGGGGGGAATGAATTCCTTCCTGACCCTAGTAACTGGAAATTGGATAACTCTCTGGATCAATACTCACTGTTGAATTATACATTTCAATTTTAACATGCAACTTGTAGTTCAACTACTGCTAAACCATTGTTTTTTTAACAATATTTACATTTTCAATTGTCAGCTATGCAGGAGTAATATAACAATAGTTCAAGTTTGTATGAATAAGTATTGTAAACCATTACATAATGCTTTGTAACATGCAACTTGTAAACCACATAGGTATTGAATCCAGTGGAAGGAAAACAGAAAGCCCCCCATTGAAACTTTCCCAATTGTTTCAAAGGTGGGGGAAAAAGTAACTGGCGATCAGATTACTTCCTGGATTTAATTATACTCTCTATTTAATTATACATTGCAATTTTCCAAGAAATGATTATCCTCCTATAAACATGAACCCTTAATTACATACAATGAAACAACTTTCCACACCTTGTAAAATACAATCTTAACATTTCAAACATTAACTTGTAATCCTGCCAAAAGGCCACTTCCAAGACATTCCAATATTTTACTTTGTCTATGGGATTTTTTTTTTTTACTGTTTCTTTTCTTATTCTTGTCGTTATTGAAAATGGCACATAGAGTTTCCTATGTGAAATAGTGGTCCTCTAAAAAGAGTCTGCGAGACATAAAAGTTCATCCTCAGAGTATAAACCACCATGTAAACTACCTATGTGAAATAGTGGTCCTCTAAAAAGAGTCTGCAAGACATAAAAAGTTCATCCTCAGAGTATAAACCACCACTTTATGTTTTTTGCCATTTTATAGAGTTTCATATGTGAAATAGAGATGTCGCGAATAGTTCGCCGGTGGACTTTTTTCGGCGAACATAGTATGTTCGCATTCTCGGCGAACTGCGAACATATGCGAGATTCGACCCGCCCCCAATACTTTATCATTGAGCAAACTTTGACCCTGCATGTCACAGTCAGCAGACACATTCCAGCCAATCAGCAGCATACACTCCCTTCTACACCCTTCTACCTCATGGACAGCAGCCATTTTGGAATCATAAGTACCTTGCAGTCTTACTGAGAGGAGGGACAGTTTGGATGATACTGCATCAATAGGGAAAACCATAGCTAGGCAAGTTTATTCAGTGTCCAGTGCAGTGCTGAAGGACTCTTGTGCATTATTATTATTACTAGCGTATTGCAATGAGATGTGTATGTTTGGAAAGTTGTACAGTTATTAATATACATATGGAGCAGTTTGCTCCATAAAAAAGTGGTCCGTATTAACGGCTCGCCTCGCTATGCGAGGCTCGCCTGCAATGAGCGCCTGTGTGTACTGTCAGTGTGCTTGGTGCTGTGAGTCTGTGTGTACTGTCAGTGTACTTGGTGCTGTAGTTCTGTGTGCACTGCCAGTGTACTTGGTGCTATGGGTCTGTGTGCACTGCCAGTGTGCTTGGTGCTCTAGGTCTGTGTGTACTGTCAGTGTGCTTGGTGCTGTAGGTTTGTGTGTACTGTCAGTGTGCTTGGTGCTGTGAGTCTGTGTGTACTGTCAGTGTACTTGGTGCTGTAGGTCTGTGTGTACTGTCAGTGTACTTGGTGCTGTATATATGTGTGTACTATCAGTGTACTTGGTGCTGTGGGTCAATGTGTACTGTCAGTGTGCTTGGTGCTGTAGGTGTGTGTGTACTGTCAGTGTGCTTGGTGCTGTGAGTCTGTGTGTACTGTCAGTGTGCTTGGTGCTGTAGGTCTGTGTGTACTGTCAGTGTACTTGGTGCTGTTAATCTGTGTGTACTGTCAGTGTGCTTGGTGCTTTAGGTCTGTGTGCACTGCCAGTGTACTTGGTGCTATGGGTCTGTGTGTACTGTCAGTGTGCTTGGTGCTGTAGTTCTGTGTGCACTGCCAGTGTACTTGGTGCTATGGGTCTGTGTGCACTGCCAGTGTGCTTGGTGCTTTAGGTCTGTGTGTACTGTCAGTGTACTTGGTGCTGTAGGTCTGTGTGTACTGTCAGTGTGCTTGGTGCTATAGGTCTATGTGTACTGTCAGTGTGCTTGGTGCTGTAGGTCTGTCTGCAAACAAGGTTCACAGCTCTTCAACACAATGCTTCCAAATAGGTAAAGTCTATTCATTTATTAATGTATTACATGTTTACTATTACACACAAAACAACATTAGCTCAGTTACAATGACATTGCCGTCATTTTTTGACGGGCAAGTCGCTAGTGTCATAATAAACACCACATGAACATGGCGACCACTCTCTTGTGGGATTCAGGTACGTCCACGGATTCATCCTCCATATATCCGAATAAGCCAGGAATGATATATAGAGGCCTACGGCGCTCATTGCCAAAGTGGTCCGTATTAACGGCTCGCCTCGCTACGCGAGGCTCGCCTACAATGAGCGCCTGGGGCGCTCATTGCCAAAAAGTGGTCCGTATTACACATTATATAGTAATAATAATAATAATAATAATAAAGCAGAAGACCTCCCCTGTGTCTCCCTCGCACTCCCTCCCATGTGTCTCTCTTCCCCCCTCTCCCCTGTGTCTGCCCCCCACTCCCTCCCATGTGTCTCTCTCCCCCCCTCTCCCCTGTGTCTCTCCCACCTTTGCCTGTGTCTCTACCCCCTCTCCCTTCCCAAGTGTTTCTTTGCTCCCTCTCCTGTGTCTTTTCCCCCTTCCCTCTTCCCGGTGTCACTCCCCCCTCCCCTGTGTCTCTACCCCCCTCTCCCTTCCCGTGTTTCTTTCCCCCCTCCCCTGTGTCTTTCCCCCCATCCCTCTCCCCTGTGTCTCTCCCCCCTCATCTGTGTCTCTTCCCCCTTCTTCCCTGTGTCTCTACCCCCTCTCCCCTGTGTCTCTACCCCCTCTCCCTTCCCCTGTGTTTCTTCCCCCCTCCTCTGTGTCTTTATCCCCTTTTCTCTTCCCGGTGTCTCCTCACCACTCCCTCCCATTAGTCTCTTCCCCCCTCTCCCCTGTGTCTCTACCCCCCACTCTCTCCTGTGTCTCTCCCCCCTCCCATGTGTCTCTTCCCCTCACCTCTCCCTTACCCTGTTTCTCTTCCCCCCTCTGCCCTGTGTCTTCCTCCCCCTCTCCACTGTGTCTTCCTCCCCCTCTCCCCTCTCCTGTGTCTTCCTCTCCCTCTCCCCTGTGTTTCCTCCCCCTCTCTCCTCCCCTGTTAGCTTCTATACGCATACATACATACGATAAGAAATCTGGGGGGGGGGGTTACCCCTTACCCCCCCCCCCCCAGTTACAACACCCATGTGTACTGTATAATATTGTATTGCATTATGTTATATTATATCACTAGCGACTTGCCTGGCACAAATCATGGGGCAATAAAGTTTGAAGCCATGGCAATGCTGTTTGCCACACAATGTGATGCTTTTTGAACTCTGAGGACCTTCAGCGCTCATTGTGAGTCTCTTCCCTTGTGTCCTTCATGTTTCGTGCTTTGCAACGATCAATCTTCGGCGCTCATCGCAAAGACAGATATATAAGTACAGTGTTAAATATATAATTTTTTTTGTGCAGTGTAAATTAAAAAATGTATTCAGGTCTCAGAGCATAATAAAGTGATTTAGATTTGTAACTGCATTGAGAGTGCTATCGCTGGCAGCCAATGAGCAGTAATCCAGATATATAACTGCAGAGTAAAAAGTAAAACATTTTAGTGTAGTGTAAAGTCTACATTTTTATTTTCCATTACTAATTAATACTTATTAAATGAATGCACGATAATAACTATTGTGAATGAACAAATGTATTAGGAAGTTCGAAGAGTTATTGTATGTAAAGTAACCGCAGTGTAAAATATGCTATTAAGCGTATTTTTTTTAAATATTTTTTTTTAATAATAATGAATTAATTAATTACTAAAATACTTTACCTATTTGTAATTAATATATCCAGTGATCAATAACCTGAAGAGCTAACAATCAGTTTTGATTTTCCTGCAGCTTACAGTGTACATTTGGACTGTTTGTGACCCGAGGTGTAAGTGTCAGCAATGTGCGCAGTGCACGAGGGGAAACCGCTTGTATAGTCGTGTAACGCAACATTTTAGATTTGTAATGTTATTAGTTGCAAGTTAGTGTTGTAAAATGTCCGCGATTGTGTATGTGTTACGCGACTCGCCAGCAGTTTCCATTATTTATAATAGTGTATTTTGTACCTCTTCTGTTCCTAGGTAAAAGTCGTACATGGCTGCCGATGTTTTGCGCGGTTTGGGGTCGTGTAGCCTCGTTTTCATTTTTTCCGGATGCCATTTTTTTTGTCGCTTAGCCGATTTACAAGTGCCAACTGGGGAAGATGTTACAGATATCACATATATAGTTGTGAGCAGGCGGGTTGTTGCAAACGCTGCGGGCTTGTGAAGCGAGGGCCAGAGTTGCTGGCAAGGAGCGCCAAAGGCTCCCACGTCGGCTGCAATGAGCCGCAGGCGGGACTTACACCATCAAATTTACGGACTTACCATCCAAAAATACGGGACTTAGAAAAAAAAGCATTACGAGCTCACAAAAATACGACCTTAACGCCCGAACCGCACGCAGCTTACCCACAGCAAGGCGGGCACCGAGGACCTCTGCAAGTGAAGTTACACCTCCATTTAAGTCCAAATTCATGAGTTTAGACACCCGAAAATCACCTAAGTGAGAGAAAAAATGGCCCTTGAAAAAAAGAAAACGAGGCTACAGGACCCTAAACACGCAAAACACATACAGATTTTCCTAAAAAGCGAGGTAAAGATACACTATTAACAAGGACGCTAAATCATCCACACCCGAGTACCACATACACATTCCCCGCCATTTTACAACACTAACTTACACAATGCGGAAGTACCCAGCTACCCTAACGGCTTCCCCTTGCGCACGCAGCCTATTTACACTACACACTGCACACATTGCTGACACTTACACAGCAGCTCCACAGCACTGAAAACCTACATTGTATGCTGCAGGAACATGAAAACAGATTGTCAGCTCTTCAGCACAATGCTTCCTGCATATATTACTTACAAATAGGTAAAGTATATTCATTTAGTAATTATTTCATTAGCATACAAAATTACATATACACAAAAAAAGCATTATCACATTAAACATAAAAGCCATTCACTGCGCGCCTCACAACGAGCGCCAACGCTGCTCATAGCATACAAAGCCTTGCAATAAGCGCAAAAAACACATCACCGCCGACCAAAGAATAACAGCAAAAGCGCCTATCATAAAAAAAATACAACCAACAGCCTCGCAATGAGCGCCGAAGGATCTCCGACCGCCAACAGAATGAATGTCTCGTCCAAACCATTACCTGCCTTACAATCTTATTGCCGCCATTTTTTGATGGGCAAGTCGCTAGTAAATATATAAAGATCAAGATAATAAAAGTATCAGGAAATGTAACACAAAGATGCACGCGCGTCTGAATAATACGACAAATACGGATTTTTGTCATAAGTGATATGATCGCAGTATTGGATCATAAACCCTAAACACTGGAATCTGTTACATACAATTTACTGATGATGTCATTAATGGGCTTCAAGGGGGGGGGATCTCTTTTCATACTTTTTGAGCGGTGCAAATCCAACATACGCAGAGCGGAAACGCCACATCTGTGGGACACACACAAAGGGGTTCACTTTGGGAGAAAAAAACAAACAAATATGAAATATTTAATAATCATATTTTGATGTTACCAACAGATAAGGAAACGAAACTGAGGTTATTATATCTAATAGTAGCAAGCCTGGGAGTACTGGGAGTAATAATACTGCAGCAGGAGGTCAGGACTAATGTCACCTATAGACCCCCAGACAGATAAAGGTCAGTACTAATGTCCCTCTATAGACCCCCAGTCATATAAAGGTCAGTACTAATGTCACCTATAGACCCCCAGTCATATTAAGGTCAGTACTAATGTCCCTCTATAGACACCCAGTCAGATAAAGGTCATTACTAATGTCCCTCTATAGACACCCAGTCAGATAAAGGTCAGTACTAATGTCCCTCTATAGACACCCAGTCAGATAAAGGTCATTACTAATGTCCCTCTATAGACACCCAGTCAGATAAAGGTCAGTACTAATGTCCCTTTTATAGACCCCCAGTCATATAAAGGTCATTACTAATGTCCCTCTATAGACACCCAGTCAGCTAAAGGTCAGTACTAATGTCCCTCTATAGACACCCAGTCAGATAAAGGTCAGTACTAATGTCCCTCTAAAGACTCCCAGTCAGATAAAGGTCATTACTAATGTCCCTCTATAGACTCCCAGTCAGATAAAGGTCAGTACTAATGTCCCTCTATAGACCCCCAGTCATATAAAGGTCATTACTAATGTCCCTCTATAGACACCCAGTCAGATAAAGGTCAGTACTAATGTCACCTATAGACCCCCAGTCATATAAAGGTCAGTACTAATGTCACTCTATAGACACCCAGTCAGATAAAGGTCAGTACTAATGTCACCTATAGACCCCCAGTCATGTAAGGTGTAACCCTTACACTACCTGATCGATACAACATCATACCTGATGTTTTAAAGCATGTTATTCCAAACAATTTAGGAATGTTAGGTAATTTATGCCCTTTATGGCTTAAAACCAGACTCTGTATCAACTATGTAATTTTCCGTGGGAGTTTTGCCATGGATCCCCCTCCGGCATGCCACAGTCTAGTTGTTAGACCCCTTGAAACAACTTTCCCATCACTATTGTGGCCAGAAAGAGTCCCTGTGGGTTTTAAAATTCGCCTGCCCATTGAAGTCTATGGCGGTTCGCCGATCTTCGCCGGTTCGCGAACATTTGCTGAGGTTCGCGTTCGCGGTTCGCGAACCGAAAATTTTAGGTTCGCGACATCACTAATGTAAAATAGTAATCCTCTAAAAAGAGCCAGGGTGACATCAAATATCGTCCTCGAAATAAAACCACTGTTCTCAATTTTTGACCATCATCTAATAAATCACTCTGACTTTGGTGTTTTTCAATATAAACTTGAATTTCCTCTGGATGCAACATAGAGTTGAAAATGCAACATAGAGTTGTCCATGTGCAAATACAGGTTCCTGTAAAAAAAATACCCACAGGCCTAAAAGTTGGTTTATGGTCATAGTAAATGCCATGATGATGGGAAATTGTCTCCTTTGAAGGACAAAAGGCAAACCACTCTCACTTGGAGCCAAATACATTTGTGGTATAAAAACTTGATCACCTTTATGGGTACCATTCATAATTTTTGCATGTATGAAATGTTCTCTTAAATCCAGCACAATTAAGTTGGTCCCATTACAAAGTCCTATTTTGGGATTCATATTTCTCAGTAGCATGACAATTGCCCCTTTTTTCAGTTGCAAAATATATGATGGCATTCCAGAGTTAGATTCACTGTCTGTTTCATCAGACAGAACCGAATCTGCACTGTAATAATATTTTTTGGGTGCATTGATTAATTTTAAAATGTCATTTTTTAGATTCAAGGCATCTATGTAGTTTGATGTTACTATCACTTTGTTTGCAATGTCTGAGTAATCATCGTTATTGATAGTATTTAGAAAGTTTGCCGATATTAGTGAATCTTTGCAAATCATTTCTGATGGAATTTCAACAGCATAATCAGGTAGATTATTTTTTCTGGATGTTTTCCTTCTACAATTTGAATTAGCCAATCATTGAATTCATTTTGGTCTTGAGATCTCATATTTATTTCTAATTTAAGGTGTGTAAATATTGTCCACAGTTTTTTTGTCTTTATACATGTTTTGATGATGTCAGTCCTATTTCCATGTGCCACAACATGTAATGTTTGCCTGAAATCTCCTACTAACAACATCACCTTTCCCCCAAATGGCAAATCATTATCCATGATCAATACATTGCAGGGCATGACACAACATCATTGTTGCCTCATCTATTATAATTAGTTTATCTTGTTTGAATTGTTTGGCTTGTAATTAATTAATTAGAATATCCGACACTGATGTTTCTAGAATGGGAGCTGCCAGTTTAAATCCACTATGCACAGTTCTTCCACCTTCTAACAAAAGTGCAGCAATTCCAGTTGTTGCAAATGGCAGTTCTATTTGATCCTGTGCTTGAATAATACTCATCAATAAATTATATAGATGCATTTTTCCTGATGCAACAGGGCCATCTAGATAGAAATAACGCTCTTTAAGCATGTCATCATCTATTGCATTTGTGATGACGTTAAATCAATTGCTTAGTATGCAATTGTATTTAGGGTTGCAATATTTTCTTGGGTTTTTTGGTTTTCAAGCTCAGTGTCATAGGCCCTCATTCAATTGCAATTTGGCCAATTGAACAGGGGTCTAAATAAGCACATAACACATTTTTTAAACAAGATTTTAGTTAGTAAACATCTATCCAAAAGCAAGGCTTTCCCTAACTAAAAACTTCTTTAAAAAAAAATATGCTATGTGCTTATTTAGAGCCCTATTCAATTGGCCAAATCACAATTGAATGAGGCCCTTAGTCTTCAAAGTTTATTTAATCTATGAGTCCTGAATCAGGCAGATTAAAATTTGCACAATTTAATCCACGACAAAGTAAGATTTCTTGAATTTCCATTAATGCTTTTAACTGCTCAATGGTCTCATTGTAACGTTTCAAAAAGTATTCACACATATTTAATTTAAATGTTTCCAATAAAGCTAATGCATCAGGTACATTGCAAAAGATACAAATGAATGCAAATTGTTCATTTGCTCATTTGCTTTGGCATTTGACATAGTGCTGCTTCTTCTAGGCATCTCTCCCATTCTGTATCATCTGCCAGGAAGTTTTGATGTCTTGCAGCTAATTGGAAAGGATCATAAACCATGTCATTCACTATGCGTAAATGTTCATAACTTTGTGCACCGGGAACATGTAAAAGAAGTAATCTTAAACTGAAACGTTCAATATCTCTTTAACTAACGGTATCAATTCTTGAGATAATTTTATTTGTATCTTTTTTTCATTGTTGCCATTAGCCCTTTACAAATACATAGTGATAAGGAATCTAAATGTATAAAAATTGTCTGGCCTCAGTGTCCTCGCAATTTAAATGAAACCAAGCAGTAAGTGTTGTTGCTCTATGTTCATTTTGGGCTATGGCATTTCTATCATTCTTTGCAGTAAAGGAAAAAAATTGACTTTGTGGTAAATGTACAACTAATCGATACACAGCATGTGACCGTTCATGTATCTCAATTTTCAGAAGACGCCACATTGCTTTTGGAGCACTGACATAGTGAGCATCTGAATAACATGAAAGTTCATCATGTAAAATTGGATTGTCTTGTTCATTTTGAGCTCCTTGTACAACAACAATTGCTGCATCATATAATTTGCATATATATTTATACACATGTTTTATGGATTTGATAGAAGTGCAAGCGTCCACATTTATGTGTGCATTGTACTTCATCAGCAAATGTGGATTATATGGAACTACATTGGCTATTATCAACCTTTTGGCCATAATAGCTGTTTGTCCTTCTCTTCTTTTATATATAGGGTATCCATCACATAAGTTTGCATTTGAAATTGTTTTGGGAACTCTTCTGTGCGTTTTTTTTTCCCATACATGGCGAATTTGGATTTACATCTCCACATGGACCATTAATCATTCTGTGTGTTACCATGTCATAAAGTTTGGCACATTTTTGTGGATGTGGCAATTCAGCACTAATTACTGAATCCTTTTTCTCTGCAGTATTCAATTTATCTTTTTCTTGTAGTATTAAAAGTATGTGTGCATGTGGCAGGCCTCCTTTTTTGAATTCAATGTTATAAACAAAAGCAACACATTTCCCAAATTACTGTGCTTATGTTATATCATGCATTAATGTATTTAGTTTAATTTTGAATACTCTAGCCACTTAATCTGGTCAATCAGAAGTATTTTTCCGGCTTTCACATTTTCCTTGCTCTCTGGCCATTATGGATTACATGTGAATGTAATGAATAATTCAGGTTTTCCAAATTTAGTCACAATTGCCTTGGCATCAATGAATCTTTCTTGCATATTGGGAGGAGATCCTTGGAAAGAGGATGGCAAAATGATTGCTCTTCCAGCGTGAATGTCTCTGATGGTAGCCAATTCAACAACATAATCCATCAATCCACAATATTGTTTATTTTTGTTGAGATTTAATAACATTTTGATTATTTGCTTTGACTTGTAGATATCAATCAATAATCCATTGTTGTGTGAGTTTCCCCCCACATAAAATTGGATTCAAATGATCATGAATAGCAGTTTGTGCCACTTTATATTCCAGCATAGAAATATTGTTTATAACACAAACTTTACTATTGGGATAACTTTGCAATTGTAATTTTGGTTGCCATCCTGGCTCACCATTTGGAAAGAAAATAGGATATGTCATTGGATTCAAATGACAACTTAATATATTTATGTTAAAAAAAAAGGTTGGTCTTCATTGCGTGGATATATTCTAATATCCTGCTGAAATGGTGGTTTACCATCATCATTTTTAAAGATCATGGCAATCTCATTTAATGTTGGTAAATGATACCGTCTTTGATCAGTATTTATCTCTTTTCAGAATCATATTTACTCTATGCATTGGCAATTGATTTATTGTTCTTTTTCAACCTCTGAATTTTTTTTGGATGCTTGACTATATGGGTTGATGTCCATTATGTAATCCAGCTGTTCAAAGACTATGCGTAAACAATGTTAATTTTCAGGAAGCATCATCCGTTGTTGCACAGCTTCCATTAGGTCTGGGACATATAACTGTGCAAATTTCCTTTGCTCTCCTTCTTGTGGGTGTAAATGCAAAGTCGGTGGAAAATTTGCCCTTGTACTTCAAAACAGTAAGGGCCATGTCCTGGCACATTTTCTGCTAATGTAGCACCCATTGAAGTAAATTAAATTGCACTGATTAGTGATGTCGCGAACATCAAATTTTTGGTTAGCGAACCGCGGACGCGAATTCCATCAAATGTTTGCGAACTGGCGAACATCGGCGAACTGTAGACTTCAATGGGCAGGCGAATTTTAAAACCCACAGGGACTGTTTCTGGCCACAATAGTGGTGGGAAAGTTGTTTCAAGGGGACTAACACCTGGACTGTGGCATGCCGGAGGGGGATCCATGGCAAAACTCCCACGGAAAATTAAATAGTTGATGCAGAGTCTGGTTTTAAGCCATAAAGGGCATAAATCACCTAAAATTCCTAAATTGTTTGGAATAACATGCTTTAAAACATCAGGTATGATGTTGTATCGATCAGGTAGTGTAAGGGTTACACCCGCTTCACAGTAACAGACCAATCTCCCCGTTTAATGCACCGCAAACAACCGCAAACAGTCCCTTTGCACAACCGCAAACTCCCCATTTGCACAAGGTTGGATACCAGCCATGTCCCGTTCCTTGTCCTCACTGATGTCATTGAAGGTCTCTTCCTTCACCCAGCAACCAAGGGTCCCCGAAAGGTGACAACAAGCCCCCTGGGACACCTGCTGTGTTTGGTCAAAGCCACCTTCCTCCTCTGACTCCTCTTCTTCAGACTCCTCTCTCTGCGTTGCCTCTGTCTGCATTATTATAAGGTGTGTACTGTTAAGTAGTACTATTCCTATCGGTTTAATCCCTGTTACGTCCACTATTAGGGGACGTGTATATGGCATGGATTTTTGGAACAGGGAGATGGAAAAAGATGCTTATTCGGTCCTCCCACTTCGAATTTGGGGCACTGCGCGTGCAATCTAAGGTGCCACCAGATAGGAGTGGTGTATTAAGTTGTACTACTCATTCCTATCATTTTAATACCTGTTACATCTCCTATCAGGGGACGTGTGTATGGCATGGATTTTTGGAACAGGGAGATGGAAAAAGATGCTTGGTCGGTCCTCCCACTTGGAATTTGGGGCACTGCGCGTGCAATCTAAGGTGCCACCAGATAGGAGTGGTGTATTAAGTTGTACTACTCATTCCTATCAGTTTAATACCTGTTACGTCACCTATCAGGGGACGTGTATATGGCATGGATTTTTGGAACAGGGAGATGGAAAAATATGCTTGGTCGGTCCTCCCACTTCGAATTTGGGGCACTGCGCGTCCAATCTAAGGTGCCACCAGATAGGAGTGGTGTATTAAGTTGTACTACTCATTCCTATCAGTATAATACCTGTTACGTCACCTATCAGGGGACGTGTATATGGCATGGATTTTTGGAACAGGGAGATGGAAAAAGATGCTTGGTCCGTCCTACCACTTCGATTTTGGTTCACCCCGCGTGCAATCTAAGGTGCCACCAGATAGGAGTGGTGTATTAAGTTGTACTACTCATTCCTATCAGTTTAATACCTGTTACGTCACCTATCAGGGGACGTGTATATGGCATGGATTTTTGGAACAGGGAGATGGAAAAAGATGCTTATTCGGTCCTCCCACTTCGAATTTGGGGCACTGCGCGTGCAATCTAAGGTGCCACCAGATAGGAGTGGTGTATTAAGTTGTACTACTCATTCCTATCAGTTTAATACCTGTTACGTCACCTATCAGGGGACGTGTATATGGCATGGATTTTTGGAACAGGGAGATGGAAAAAGATGCTTGGTCGGTCCTCCCATTTCGAATTTGGGGCACTGCGCGTGCAATCTAAGGTGCCACCAGATAGGAGTAGTGTATTAAGTTGTACTACTCATTCCTATCAGTTTAATACCTGTTACGTCACCTATCAGGGGACGTGTATATGGCATGGATTTTTGGAACAGGGAGATGGAAAAAGATGCTTGGTCAGTCTTCCCACTTCAAATTTGGGGCACTGCGCGTGCAATCTAAGGTGCCACCAGATAGGAGTGGTGTATTAAGTTGTACTACTCATTCCTATCAGTTTAATACCTGTTACGTCACCTATCAGGGGATGTGTATATGGGATGGATTTTTGGAACAGGGAGATGGAAAAAGATGCTTGGTCGGTCCTCCCACTTCGAATTTGGGGCACTGCGCGTGCAATCTAAGGTGCCACCAGATAGGAGTGGTGTATTAAGTTGTACTACTCATTCCTATCAGTTTAATACCTGTTACGTCACCTATCAGGGGACGTGTATATGGCATGGATTTTTGGAACAGGGAGATGGAAAAAGATGCTTGGTCAGTCTTCCCACTTCAAATTTGGGGCACTGTGCGTGCAATCTAAGGTGCCACCAGATAGGAGTTGTTTATTAAGTTGTACTACTCATTCCTATCAGTTTAATACCTGTTACGTCACCTATCAGGGGACGTGTATATGGCAGGGAGTTTTGGAACAGGGAGATGGAAAAAGATGCTTGGTCGGTCCTCCCACTTCGAATTTGGGGCACTGCGCATCTAATATAAGGTGCCACCAGATAGGAGTTGTTTATTAAGTTGTACTACTCATTCCTATCAGTTTAATACCTGTTACGTCACCTATCAGGGGACGTGTATATGGCATGTATTTTTGGAACAGGGAGATGGAAAAAGATGCTTGGTCAGTCTTCCCACTTCAAATTTGGGGCACTGCACGTGCAATCTATGGTGCCACCAGATAGGAGTGGTGTATTAAGTTGTACTACTCATTCCTATCAGTTTAATACCTGTTACGTCACCTATCAGGGGATGTGTATATGGGATGGATTTTTGGAACAGGGAGATGGACAAAGATGCTTGGTCGGTCCTCCCACTTCGAATTTGGGGCACTGCGCGTGCAATCTAAGGTGCCACCAGATAGGAGTGGTGTATTAAGTTGTACTACTCATTCCTATCAGTTTAATACCTGTTACGTCACCTATCAGGGGACGTGTATATGGCATGGATTTTTGGAACAGGGAGATGGAAAAAGATGCTTGGTCAGTCTTCCCACTTCAAATTTGGGGCACTGCGCGTGCAATCTAAGGTGCCACCAGATAGGAGTTGTTTATTAAGTTGTACTACTCATTCCTATCAGTTTATTACCTGTTACGTCATCTATCAGGGGACGTGTATATGGGATGGATTTTTGGAACAGGGAGATGGAAAAAGATGCTTGGTCGGTCCTCCCACTTCGAATTTGGGGCACTGCGCGTGCAATCTAAGGTGCCACCAGATAGGAGTGGTGCATTAAGTTGTACTACTCATTCCTATCAGTTTAATACCTGTTACGTCACCTATCAGGGGACGTGTATATGGCATGGAGTTTTGGAACAGGGAGATGGAAAAAGATGCTTGGTCGGTCCTCCCACTTCGAATTTGGGGCACTGCGCATCTAATATAAGGTGCTACCAGATAGGAGTTGTTTATTAAGTTGTACTACTCATTCCTATCAGTTTAATAACTGTTACGTCATCTATCAGGGGACGTGTATATGGCATGGATTTTTGGAACAGGGAGATGGAAAAAGATGCTTGGTCGGTCCTCCCACTTCGAATTTGGGGCACTGCGCGTGCAATCTAAGGTGCCACCAGATAGGAGTGGTGTATTAAGTTGTACTATTTATTCCTATCACTTTAATACCTGTTACGTCACCTATCAGGGGACGTGTATATGGCCTGGATTTTTGGAACAGGGAGATGGAAAAAGATGCTTGGTCGGTCCTCCCACTTCGAATTTGGGGCACTGCGCGTGTAATCTAAGGTGCCACCAGATAGGAGTGGTGTATTCAGTTGTACTACTCATTCCTATCAGTTTAATACCTGTTACGTCACCTATCAGGGGACGTGTATATGGCATGGATTTTTGGAACAGGGAGATGGAAAAAGATGCTTGGTCAGTCTTCCCACTTCAAATTTGGGGCACTGCGCGTGCAATCTAAGGTGCCACCAGATAGGAGTTGTTTATTAAGTTGTACTACTCATTCCTATCAGTTTAAAACCTGTTACGTCATCTATCAGGGGACGTGTATATGGGATGGATTTTTGGAACAGGGAGATGGAAAAAGATGCTTGGTCGGTCCTCCCACTTCGAATTTGGGGCACTGCGCGTGCAATCTAAGGTGCCACCAGATAGGAGTGGTGCATTAAGTTGTACTACTCATTCCTATCAGTTTAATACCTGTTACGTCACCTATCAGGGGACGTGTATATGGCATGGAGTTTTGGAACAGGGAGATGGAAAAAGATGCTTGGTCGGTCCTCCCACTTCGAATTTGGGGCACTGCGCATCTAATATAAGGTGCCACCAGATAGGAGTTGTTTATTAAGTTGTACTACTCATTCCTATCAGTTTAATACCTGTTACGTCACCTATCAGGGGACGTGTATATGGCATGGATTTTTGGAACAGGGAGATGGAAAAATATGCTTGGTCCGTCATCCCACTTCGAATTTGGGGCACTGCGCGTGCAATCTAAGGTGCCACCAGATAGGAGTGGTGTATTAAGTTGTACTACTCATTCCTATCAGTTTAATACCTGTTACGTCACCTATCAGGGGACGTGTATATGGCCTGGATTTTTGGAACAGGGAGATGGAAAAAGATGCTTGGTCGGTCCTCCCACTTCAAATTTGGGGCACTGCGCGTGCAATCTAAGGTGCCACCAGATATGAGTGTCACTGTGCACTGGTTAAAGTTGGCAGAGTAGATGCAATAGGCTTCACACACATGCCTGTAGGCAGGCAACTGATATTCAATCGATTACAGTCAAAAAAGTGTTGTTTTATTTCACTGTACACTACGGTTACACTAGATATGAGTGTCACTGTGCACTGGCAAAATTTGGCAGAGTAGATGCAATAGGCCTCACACACACGCCTGTAGGTAGGCAACTGATATTCAATCGATTACAGTCAAAAAAGGGTTCTTTTATTTCACTGTACACTACGGTTGCACTAGATATGAGTGTCACTGTGCACTGGCAAAAGTTGGCAGAGTAGATGCAATAGGCCTCACACACACGCCCGTAGGCAGGCAACTAATATTCAATTGATTACAGTCAAAAAAGGGTTCTTTTATTTCACTGTACACTACGGTTGCACTAGATATGAGTGTCACTGTGCACTGGAAAAAGTTGGCAGAGTAGATGCAATAGGCCTCACACACACGCCTGTAGGCAGGCAACTGAGTTTCAATCGATTACAGTAAAAAAAGGGTTCTTTTTTTTCACTCTACACTACGGTTGCACTAGATATGAGTGTCACTGTGCACTGGCAAAAGTTGGCAGAGTAGATGCAATAGGCCTCACACACACGCCCGTAGGCAGGCAACTGATATTCAATCGATTACAGTCAAAAAAGGGTTCTTTTATTTCACTGTACACTACAGTTGCACTAGATATGAGTGTCACTGCGCACTGGCAAAAGTTGGCAGAGTCGATGCAATAGGCCTCACACACACGCCCGTAGTAAGGCAACTGATATTCAATCGATTACAGTCAAAAAAGGGTTCTTTTATTTCACTGTACACTACGGTTGCACTAGATATGAGTGTCACTGCGCACTGGCAAAAGTTGGCAGAGTAGATGCAATAGGCCTCACACACACGCCTGTAGGCAGGCAACTAATATTGCCTGCCTACAGGCGTGTGTGTGTGAAAAATTTTAATGTTTTGATTCAATTCATTAATTAATCAATCAATCAATGTATGATGTTTAATTGGCATACATTCAAATGTAAATAGCTAAGCATCTATGTATTCATAAATAAGGTCAGTCTAATTTTTTTTTATTGTTAATTACGAATGAATTAGCTAGTAAACGTTAATT